>JAODAL010029066.1:0-52252 GCA_025379985.1 Phyllomedusa bahiana | reverse complement strand
GGCCCCCGGGGTTTTCCCCCATGGGGTTTCCCAAAAATTAGAGAGAGGTGGGAGATCTGGACAGACTCATCCCATTACGAACCCTCTTAAGCCCTATCTGTAATCCATAATGTCCTCGCCAGCCTCTGACTACCACTATCTTTATGGAACCTGTTATAAGAATAATATTGAATTTTACATGTCTTACGCTGTACTGTATTGTCTTATCTTTACACCCAAACTTTGATATTAGATTTTAAGATATTCTGACACCTTAGTCAGTGGAAAATTGTCTATGGCAATGTTTGTATGCTTTCGTGTTTATGTTTGATCGTTTAATGTCATGATTGAATATAAATTTATAAAATTATCAATAAAAACTTCATGTTTAAAAAAAAAAAAAATAATGAATGAGGAAAATGTTTGTTATTTTATTTGCAAGCTTCCCATGTCAATTTTACTTTGTGGCAAAACCCCTTTTAACCATAATGCTAACCCTGGGGTTCAATATGTTTATTGCTGGAGTTAGGGTTAGAGTAATTTTTTTTTTTTTTTTGCTGATTTACGCTAACATTTTATTTTGACTGACCCAAATCGCATTACAGAAATTGAGTTAGAGTTCGGCTTTGACCCTAATCTGGAGAGCAGCACTACTGATTTCTATCACCTAGTCATATTATTTCAGCCATTCAAAGGGTTGTCTGGCTTAGAACACCTATTTTCATATATCCCAATGTGGAATCCTAAGCTAACAGTAGCAGGTCACCTCTTCAGGATCCATCATCAATGAGCTAGGGAGAAGTCCATGCAGAGAGTATCTCTGTCTCTGGATGACCGGTACATGCATGCAAAACACAAAGAGCTCATTTGTTTCAGCGGACAAGTTGTAATTCCACATTTGTGCTGTGGTGGCACTGCAAAAATATTTAACACTTATAAACCTGATTAAGTCTAAAACTCACTTTTTTGCCCATAGGTTACTATGGGCAAAAGAGTGAGTTTTAGACCTAAACAGTTTTCATACATGTGGCCTTTACTATCAAGTTCTCCTGATGACTACAGCCATTGCCGTATGAGCTCTTGCATCTATCATCGGGACTCTTCTAGCAAAAAAAAAACTGTGGAAAGGAAGCAGCCTCTTTACACTGCAGCAAATGCTTCATGTCTATGCTTCTTACTGTTGCAATATTTACCATCGTCCACCTTTTGCCATGAATGTAAATGTACCACTTCCCGCTGACTGTTGCTCAAATGCTTTCTAGCACCAGTTTCTGGGATGAGGACCCTTTGGTTCAAGTTTTGTCAATGCCAAAAGGGCTGGACCGGCCACATACCCACTATTCCTTTTACTATGATTGCTGCTGATAGTTTGTATCTCCTCCAGCAAATACACATAGGACCATGAGAAATGTCCTCTGCTCATAACATAAAGTAATCGTCTAAGAGACCACTCATTTTAGGTGTCACTTCCTACAAGGGGAGAGACAGTCGTACAAGCTGCCAGACGTTAGTTAGTAATTAGAGTTGACAATGCCAAAAAGGGCGAGCAGCCAAGTCCGGGTATTATTACGGCAATGAAAGGAAGGACGTATTACCAATTTATGGTTCGACACATAGATTTTCCCACTGATCTAATATTGCGTTGCATTAAGAAATACAGGTTGCCGTGCCAACCGATTATTACCAATAAATATTGCGTATTAGATTTCACAGGCGCTGCTATTTTACAATACGGACTTTATAATGCCTCGTCTATGTGCGTCCTGCCTACTTGCCATTTCACAGTCTGCTGTTCAGTGCAGAAACAGCTGCTTCAATCCCCAGGGTGGAAACCTAAAGCCAAGCAGATGTTCATTTAGATTTTGTCCTCTTTTTCTGGTTGTTTTTTTGTGGTGCTTTCTAGTTCTGCTCATTTTGTATTGCGGGGAATGAAGAGGTTAATTCAGGGGACAATGACTTATGGTGAGATGAGCGGAGGAGTTTATTGTAAAACATACATAATGTAGGTGAGGAAAGGGATCTCGTGAAGGTAAATGACAAGATTATACCTGTTAAAGGGGTTTTCCCACAAAGTAAAATTGATGTTTAGAAATTAAATAAATATAAATAAACATTTTCACCCTTCAGCCGGCATTATTTTTATTTTAGCTGTTCCCTTAATGATCTATAGTGTAGCGCTCGTCTCCAGGGGATACGACAGTGTGAGAGCTGGCTCAGTTTCCCGGCGCACATGTCGACATCACTCTCTCTCAGTCAGCACTGTCAGTATCTTTCCTGGTTAGCATCACAACACTCATGTGAGCGGTGTTAACCCCGGTGCTCTGTCCTCTTGTTTTTGCCTTCTTTCTCTGCTTTTCTCCCTCTTCCAAGGATGTATTTGCATATAAAAAGCAACTCCAGTTCTGCCATGCTCAGGGGCCCACCGGGGTGTCCCCTATTCCCCTGTGGGCCAGTTCAAGCTTGCTTATATGGGTATGTTCAAACGGCTTATTTGGGCGCGCATTTCTCCACCTATTTCGGCCTATTGTGCTAATAGGGCGAGTGCGCGCCCTTTCGTAATCCATAGCTCTAGGAACTATGGATTACGCCTCGTCCCCTGGGGCATGCATATGTCTATTGTACGCACGGGGGGGAGATAAATGACATGTCATGGGCGGTGGATCAGCGGCTCCAAACAGCCGGCGTATTGCGACGCATACTCTACGCGCCGTAATTACCCCTTGAGAACATACCCTATGAGTCGTGTTTTGGCAAATGAAAGAGACAGACTGTGAGTGCAAAACTGTCATTGGACCACATGGTTTTCAGAAAAGCAGAAATCCTGAATCCTGTCAAAAGATTGACTGGTAATATAACTGGGGGGTATTTGAAATCTATGTTGTAAGAATGTTCAATCCAAGTAAAAAAACAAAAAAGCAGAGTTAACCTGCACCTCTATTTATATTTTGCATAGAAACTGGTGCACACTGTTGTGACTACAAAAAGTAGATTTTTTAAAACAAAATACAAACACCACTGATCTAAACCTATACAGTATGAAAAAAGTGGAGATGCATTACCGTAGGCTCGTTACACGGCTTATTTGGGCCGGATTGGCGCGTATCGCGCGGTTTGGCTTCAGTACGGCGCCAATCGTCGGAGTAATTACGGTATCCACTGCTCTATGAGAACAGTGGAATCGTGCTCCCCGCTCGGGAAAACCGCGCGGGGGGGAGGGAAGTGCTGCCATTATTTACGGCGCGGCGGCCGTAACAATGCATTGTCTATGGGGCGGGAGCGGCGCCCGCCACGGGTCGGCCCCGCCCCGTCCCGCCCCTTATTCACGGAGGATTTGTGAGCTCAATACGGCTTACAAATCCGTCGGGAATAAGCCGTGTGAACACGGCCTTATACTTTATACATGCACAAAATAAAAGCCTGCCCAGTTTAATCAATTTGCGCATATCTACTTACCACGTCAAGACAGCCTTATCAGATCCCTACTCTAATGCCTCTGAGGGGCCAAAGTTGCAATACATAAAGGCTGGACTCCATTCACACTGATTATAAAGACTTGTGGCTTTGGCTCCACAGAGATGCATTGGAGTAGGGATCTAACTGATGAGGTTACCTTGACAAACTGTGCACTAAAAACCTTTATTTTGTGCATATATAAAGCATAGCAGTAAAACATTCTAAATTTTTCACTGAACGGTTATAGTGCTGGCTGGGTGCTTCTATATTTGATTTTTGAGAATGTATGAAGAATATAGCCATAGGTGGTTCATAGGCAGTGTTCGGGAAAATACTTTGGGAAAGTATTTTAAATACAAAATACAAAATACTTATGACTGAAGTATTTTAAATACAAATACTAAATACTTTAATCCCGAAGTATTTTAAATACAAATACTAAATACTACTTCAAAAGTATTTTCCAAATACTAAAACACTTGAAAAATGTAAACAAAAATGTAATAAAAACAAAAAATGGATCAGAGGTCCTTTAGCCCACTAGGATTAGCATCTACCCTGCAGAGATGTCAGTGGCCAGGATTCATTGTGTCCAACTCCTAATAGAAGATGTCTGTCACATGGAGGAGAGGATGCTACAGTAAAGAGAAGCATACAGTACCATCCTTTAGTTACTATGCCTATTAATGTCAGGCATTTGGGGATATTAATTTAGTTTCAGTAACTCCATGTGCTTCACATTAATAGCAGTTAACCCCATCATGTCCCTCATATTAACCCCTGTGTGGCCTATATAAGGGTTACTAATATGTGAGACACATGGGGGTAGTTCTAATAAGGACCTTAATTATGAAGATGCCTAATTATTACCTCCATGACACTCACATATCAGTAACTCTTATTTGAGGCACACAGGGGGTTAATGTGAGGGACATGATGGGGTTAACTGCTATTATTATGAGGCACATGGAGTTACTAAGCTGTAATGCACATGACCAGACTTTTTATCTGCAATGATGGATTTCCCCACCCTCGGCTAATACTCGAGACAATACGTTTTCCCAGTTTTTTGTGGTAAAATTAGGGGCCTTGGCTTATATCCGATTCGGCTTATACTCGAGTATATACGGTAATTTTACGGAATGGATTACGCGATCGGGATGATTAAAAAATAAAAATAAATCACGCTTCACTACAAGGCGGACTTGCGTTGCTGGAACGCGCTGGAATTTTCCCTCCTCTCGTCGCACCTCGCACGATATACGAGAAACGAGAGTGATGACGTGACTCGCACTATTGGTTTTTTTTAAGTGCGGTGGGGCGGGTTATTTTAAATTACAACATTTGTTTTGAATTTAGAAAGTAATTAAAATACTTAAAATACTCCCTAAAAGTATTTTAATTACAAATACAAAATACTGATAAAAAAAGTATTTTGATTACAAAATACAAATACCTGACAATATTTTAAATACTATTTTAATTACTTGTATTTTAAATACTCCCAAACACTGTTCATAGGTAGCAGTCATACTTAGATCATGTTGCCTGAGATTGCCCCTGGCGGTTGGATCCAGAAGCCTTTGGACATAGTGATAAAGCAGATGAGGTAATTAAAGGGTACCTGGGGCCTCTCCTGTTCTAGAGCATCTTTTCTTAGATCTTTTCCTCTAAAAATATATTCCTAATTAATGACTGGGCAGTACCGATTGGGGGGGGGTGTCTCTGCACAGTGTGATATTGTCCAATCAGTGCTATCAGAGTCAGTTTTTAAAGGGACACACTCTTTTGATAAATTAAATGGTAACACCCAGTTGACTATGTAATAAAACATTTGTAGGAGGTATAACAGAGGAACAGCACAACAAGGAGTAATACAGATGAAAATAGAGATTAAAAAGGATGCTCCAGAAATGTTATTTCATGTAAAATACCAATATTTACTAAAGGAGACATGCCATGAAATGTCACAGGTCCTCTTCAACAAGTATAGAAGAAGACACAACATTATAAATGTATACTTGGCAACAGTTTGGGGCCATCTCATGATCTGTATATTTACTATTTTGCCATAGGCAAACTTAAACTCTATCAGTTCTCTATCTGTAAAACACTAAAACGTAACTTTTATTATGTATAACTTTAACCTCTATACACACTATTAAAAACCTGATTTTTTAACCCTCATCTTTTTTAAAACCGGACCTCTAACCCTGATGAAGCCAGGTTAGCTGGTGAAAACATGTCGGGGGAGGTCAGATATGACGTTTAAAATTGTGATTTCTCAACCTTGTCTACAAGTGCCCACCGCTGCAGGGGTGTCACAAGGGGCCTTATTTGTTTTGTGTTCATGAGATTAGGGACGACTGCCCCAAGTAGGAGGCTTGGGATCCCTTACTGGAGCTAGAAAAATTGCGTATATATAAGGCTCTCCTGTTGGTAGTTGGGTTCCATCGGGACTTGATAATAGTAAAGGAGCTTTTCCCTTCTTTGAGAAGCAGAAAGGGTTAAATGACGAGGTTAGAAGTCAGGTTTTTTAAATAGTGTGTATAGAGGTTAGGGGTTATACATAATAAAAGGTACGTTATTATTATTATTATTATTATTATTATTATTATTTATTTTTGAGCGCCCTTGGATCCAGAGCGCTGTACATTCGGGTTTCATACATAATATAGGTCAACAAGTACAAAGGTGATAAATTAATA
The DNA here is from genome assembly GCA_025379985.1 of Phyllomedusa bahiana. NCBI lineage: Eukaryota > Metazoa > Chordata > Amphibia > Anura > Hylidae > Phyllomedusa > Phyllomedusa bahiana. The sequence goes on along the minus strand of JAODAL010029066.1, from coordinate 46,112 downwards.
ACTAACAGCTGGTACAGAAGGAGAGAGGTCCTGCCCGTGAGGGCTTACACTCTAAAAGGAAGGTGGGAAGAGACAGAAGGTGAGGGGCAGACATGTTTGTGGCCGGTTGTACCGGTGGGGGGGTTATTGTTGGTTATGGGGCAATTCTGAAGAGATGGGTTTGCAGGTTGCTTTTGAGGCTGGTGAGAGGGGGGGAGAGTCTGAGGTGTTGGGATAGTGAGTTCCAGAGTATGGGGAAGCAAGGGAGAAGTCTTGGAGACGGTTGTGTGGGGAAAGTGTAAGGGGAGAGCAGAGGAGAAGGTCCTGTGGGAGCGGAGATTGCGTGAGGGGAGTTATCTGGAGATTAGAGCAGAGATGTATGGGGGGGAGAGGTTATATATAGCCTTGTAGGTCAGGGTTGCTAACTTGAACTGGATTCACTGGGCAATGGGAAGCCAGTGAAGGGATCGGCAGAGGGGAGAGGCAGGGGAGTAGCGAGGGAGAGGTTGAATCAGACGGGCAGCAGAGTTAAGGATGGATTGGAGGGGGAGCGAGGGTTTTGCTAGTGGGAGGCCACAGGAATGATGTTGAAATAGTCTAGGCGTGAGATGACGAGGGCATGGACCAAGCTTTTTTGGGTGCTTTCAAAGTTAAGGAATGAGCGGATACAGGAGATATTTTTCAGGGGGGAGGCAACAGGCAGAAGTGAGGGTTTGGATGTGCGGTTCGAAGGACAGATTGGAGCAAGGGTTACCCCAAGGCAGCGGACTTGTGGAGTGGTGAGAGAGTGTAGCCTTTGGGACTGTGATAGAGAGATCAGGTGGAGGGATGGGTGGGAGGGTTGGAAAGATGATGAATTCAGTTTTCTCCACGTTTAGCTTCAGGAGACGTGAGGAGAAGAAGGAGGATATGGACAAAAGACAGTCAGGGATCCGCGAGAGTAGAGAGGTAATGTCTGGGCCGGAGATGTAGAGTATCATCAGCATACAGATGGTATTGAAAGCCATGTGATGCTATTTGTTGACCCAGACCAAGAGTGTAGATAGAAAAGAGTAGTGGGCCCAGGACTGACCCCTGGGGGACACCAACAGAGAGAGGGCGAGAGGAGGAGGTGGTGCGTGAGTGAGAGACGATGAATGTACGATCAGTGGGGTATGAGGAGATCAGGAAAGGGCCAGGTCCATGAAGCCGAGGGAGGAGAGGATTTGGATGAGGAGTGAGTGGTGGGACGTGTCAAAGGCGGACAGGTTTTAGGGGAGAAGCACAGAGTAGTGGCGTGAGGCTTTGGCATTTGCTAGGTCTTTTGGTGATTTTGGTTAGGGGCGGTTTCCCTGTAGAGTGGTGGGGTGGGGAAGCCAGATTGCAGTGGGTCAAGGAGAGAGTTGGTGGATAGGTGAGAGGACAGTTGAAGATAAAACGTGCTGCTCAAGGAGCTTGAGGCGATTGGAAGCAGTGAGATGGGGCAATGTTGGACAGACAAGAGGGGTCCAGAGGAGGGTTTTTAAGGATGGGTGTGATGGCCGCATGTTTAAGGAGGAAAGGGAAAAAGATGCCAGAGGTTAATGATAGGTTGAAGAGATGGGCGAGGGCTGGGATGATGACAGCACTAAGGTCAGGGAGGAGATGAGATGGCAGTGGGTCAAGTTTACAGGTGTGAGGTTGGATTTGGACAGTAGAGTGGAGAGCTTGTTCATGAGTGAAGTAGAGAAGGACGTTAGGGGGGAATAGTGATGAGCAGGTGTAGAGGTGGGATGTGGGGACACTGCAGGAATAGAGACAGATTTTAGGGGACTGCAGGGTGAAGCTTTGTCTGAGGGAAGATTGATTTATTTAGGAATGTGAGTGGCGAAGTCATTGCTGAGAGGAGAGATGGGGGAAGTGGTGCTGGTGGACGGAGGAGAGCGTTGAAGGTTTTGATCAGTTGTATGGGTTTGTGAGACAGGGAGGATATGGAGGGTGGTGAAGTAATCCTGTTTGGCTGATGCGAGTGCAGATTTAAAGTTTGCAGTGATTGTTTGTATAAGGTGGAAGTCAGCAGTGGAGTGGGTTTTCTTCCAGTGACGTTCAGCAACTCTAGAGCTCGGCTCAGTGTTTGGTGGGTCCCGTGTGCCAGGGTTTTCTGTTGATTTTGCGGGTTCTGTTGTGTGTGAGGGGGCGACAGCATCAAGAGTGGAGGTGATTGTATTGTTGTGAAAAGTGGTGGCTGTGTTGGGTCAGCAAATGAGGAGATGGTAGAGAGGGGAGAAAGAGATTCAGAGAGAGTGCGAGGGTTAAAGGGGTTGAGGGTTTTTGCAGGGGAGTAAGAGATTTGGGGCAGAGGGTGCGGGGGTGGTGGAATTGGTGGAGAAGGTGAGCAGATTGTGGTCAGAGATGGGTAAAGGAGAGAGTGAGGGTTTTTTAGATAGAGGACAGAGCGGGGTGAAGATGAGGTCCGTGTGTGGGCCATCTTTATGAGTGGCTCCCGAGGTCCACTGGGTGAGGCCGAAGGAAGAGGAGAGTGACAGGAGTTTGTTAGTAGTGGAGGGGGGCTGTCGATTGGGATGTTGAAATCTTCCATGTAATAGTGGGGATGGTTTAGTGGAAAGAAAGTGGGAAAGGGGCCGGAAAACGAAGTGGTCAAGGAAGGCGGTGGCAGTGCCTGGGGGATGATAAATCACAGCCACTTGGAGGTTGGAGGGGGAGTAGATGCGGATGGAGTGCACCTCGAAGGAGGGGAGGGTGAGGGAAGCTAGTGGTGGAATGGGGACAAAAAAAGCAGGTATCTGACAGAAGAAGGGCCGACAACCTCCGCCATGTTTACTTCCAGGCGGGGGGTGTGGGTAAAACTGAAGCCCCCGTAAGAGGTGCAGCAGGGGAAGTTGTGTCAGAGGGTGTCAGCCAAAGGGTTTTTGTTAGTCCAAGGAAGGATAGGTTGCGGGAGATGAAGAGGTCATGGATGAAGGGAAGCTTGTTGCCCACAGAACGTGCATTCCAGAGAGCTCCCGACCATGGGGATGGGAATGCGGGGGTGAGGGGAATGGGCTTTAAGTTTAAAAGGGGTTATGGGAGTTTGTGCTTCTTGGCCTGTAAGGGGCAGGGTGAAATAAAAAGGGGGGATGTGCTGAGGGGGGCCCGGGGTTGGGAGATATGTCCCCCAGCGCGAGGAGAAGCAGGGAGAGTGTGAGAAGGTGTGTGTGGGATAGGGCAAAAGGGGTTGTGTAGGTTTTGTGAGAGAGGTTTTAATGCTGTGAAAGAGGTGGAGAGTAGAGGTTAGGTGTGAGGGTAGGATAGATGGGGAGATATGGAAGTCGTTGCCCAGTGTGGGTGTGCGAGGGTAGGCAAGGAATTTGAGGAGTAGGTAGTGATTATAGTGGCATAGAAGTACATTTTGGAGGTGGTATGACTATAAAGCCGACTAACTTAATTTTTTACCTTAAGGTCATTCCTGGTTAATTTCTGGCTTCAATTCTGGTTTTAATTTCGAAGTCACACTTATGGAATAGCAAATAATTGGATATTGATCTATGCTATTGCATCAATGACCCGGGTTTGATTGACCTAACATGTGCACTTTATAGACAACCATCTTAAATCAGATACCAGGTGTGAAACAAGAAGTGGGAGGGGTGGAGAATTTTACTGAGCAGAAGGAGATTTGCAAGTGAGGAAAAATGGGCATGGAGGCCTTTAGTCACAGTAGGAGATGCAGACAAAATTATTATAGCACAAATTCATTCAAATTACATAGAAACATTACACAATACAAATGGAGGATTTCCTGGTGCTGGGAGTCCCAAAAAACATTCAGACAGCAAAATGGAGGATGGGAGTGGTGGCTCACAGAGAGAAACATACACAATACAGATGGAGGATTGCCTGGGTGCTGGAGTCCCACAAACATTCAGACAGCAAGTGGAGGATGGGAGTGGTGGCTCACAGGGAGAAACATACCTGTAATTGACAGAAGAAGAGAGGTCAGGTGAGAGATTTGCTTAGGGGTTCCATTCATCCATAATGCTACATGCTGGTATAATTCTGAAGTCACACTTATGGAATGTGTTTTACAGATAGAGAACTGATAGAGTTTAAGTTTGCCTATGGCAAAATAGTAAATATAGTGATCAAAAGTCACTCTCTGTTCTCTTGCAAGATTCCTAATTTTTTGGAGACTATCCTATGATCTGGGCTGAAAAAGAATATAGGTTATGTGTAACGTACTTGTCTAAAAAGCTGGATTTCTTGGAATGTTCCTGGGGGTTTGGCCTAACTTTATTAATTTTGGATTTAAAAATGTTGGTCGCTATGAAAATAACACACGGTAAGTGGGGAGATGTGATTTCACTTTGGCTTCCATAAGCCCTAAGATTAAAAGAGTTTTGCCACGATCTCATTTCATACCTCCTGTATCCAGCTCTTCAGCTCTGTGTGCTCAGAAGGGTGCGGGTGTGATTTGTTTGAGTTACATATCATGTGACCCAGCAGGATGACATCACCAGGCCTTTCCTTTCTGTAGTCAAAGAAAGGTCTGTTTATTTAAAGTATTGTGAGTAGCTGAGAGGTGAAGTTTTTGCCTCCAGGCACTAGAGTCCTAGGTTCAAATCCCTGCAGGAACCAAACCTGTGTTTTTTTTCGACTCTTTATCAATGCACAAACCTCATTGAGGTTTCTTTTTGTTAATTAATTTGCACTATTTAACTAATTACTAAGGAGCACAGAGAACGGGAGTAGAATGACAGCACCTGGGGTTCAACACTCAGCAGCTGCCTGAGAGGAGAGGTGATGTCTGAGCATGTCTGACCAGGACTGAGGAGCTCGCAGCCCTGGTCGTATCCCTTGGAGACGAGCTGTAAACAATGGATCACTAAAGGAGCAGCTAAAACAAAAATGATGCAGAATTTATAATAATAATGAATGGAGAAAATGTTTGTTATTTCATTTGCAAGCTTCCCACGTAAATTTTACTTCGTGGTAAAACCCCTTTAATGACTTTTTCATATAGCGCTAAACCTTAAATCTATCTTTTTGTTGGGACAATCACAAGGATCATCTTCTTGTTTTGGACAGACTGTGCGTGTAAAATACCTATAGGAATTACAAGATTCTTTATTGTAAGAAAAAATGTGGGCATGCAAACAAATGAAGGACACTACTCACTACTTAAAAGGGTTCTCTCATCACAATTAGCATTTAACATGTAGGGAAAGGTAAATGAATACTATTACTAAATACATGGCTGTTTTAGGAGCTAAAGAAGATTTTATCTACTGCTAGTGTACACAAGTTTCTCTTGGTTACCAACCCCCTTTATCTGCACTTTCTCTTATCTTATGGCCATTCAGCTCCAAGTTGCCATTTAACCATGATGAGTCACTCCCTGCTGAGTCTTATCTCTAGCACTGGAGCTAGATAAATTTTAACCCTTGCAGCTCTGTAGCTTTGTGCACTACAGATGATAACCCTCCTGCACTCACGTCACTGTAACAAGAATAGCTGGAAAGAGCAGAGCTGACATGCCAATCCCTGCTTTAGAACCACTCGCAGCCTAACCAGGAAGTGTGAGTCTGAAGCTATGGCTTTGTGAAACTGCATGGTGAGAACACCCCTTTTAGATTCCGTAAGAATTATGCAAGATTCTGGTATTGATCCTTCAGGCCATATGTTGATAAAAAAGTAACATCTGTCAGTTTTGACGAGACCTTTCACAGTTTGTGGTTTAGGTAAGTCTGCCATGTGTTGAAACAATATCCACACTTCAATAATACTCTCAAGCTGACTTTGACAAGTGTTTGTCTGGAGAACCTTTTAAGCGGACTTACTCCTTCCCATTGTTGATTTTGTAGATAACTTTTAACACCTATGAGGCTAATTTTGAACCAGTGGCCAATACTTTGAGGAACCTCATAGTAGTTGCTGACGGCCTTCGACTACATGATCTGCAATTAAATAATTGTCAAATTTACGTCTATGGCAGCTTTAGATTATAGTTTACCAACTCTTATTATACTTTCCCTTTGAATGGATTATACATGAGTGAGATACTTTACACTGTTTACCCAGCTGAAAGCAGTTTGGATGTAATGAGCGGCCTCTTCAACACTAAGAGACAATGACAACACAGTATAATGGGATAAATAGACAGCTGCTAATGCTATGTAAACCCTGGATCTTGTTTCTTGTGGTGTTGAAGCTTTTCAAAGAGTCATTATTCACCTCTAGACTTCTCAATGTTTTTGGCAGCTCTGGTGGATTGACGGAGTCATGAGACATCTTGCTTTAACTTGTCTCCCTAAGACACAGTAGAGACTTTGATATCATATTCACCTGTAAGGCATGACTGATGTGTGGAGGAATGCCACCGAATCTCATGTGGGGAAACAACCCTGTTATTAAATGAAATATTATTCTTTGTGGGGAGTTTTTTGTGCTCATTGATAGACCAGAATATTTTCATTTAAAATTATTTTGCATTTGTCTCATTAGTATTACAAACTGCATGGAATCGCCACTTAGTTCATCCTCTCCAGCGCTATATCTAGATGTGTAATTTTTCAGAACTTGAAACTCCTGGGTAGAGATGAGTGAATTTCTCAAAAATTCGATTTGGCTGGTTCGTCGAATTTTTCCCAAAAATTCGGTTCATTTAGAATTTATTTGCGATGAATCGCATTAAAAACATCTATTTCCAGGATGCCCAGAGCCTGCAGGGGGCTGTAGAACATTGTGACATGCTCAAATATGCATAGGGAGCGTGGTTTGGTCTTCATACAATGTTGTGTTTTAGTATGACACGCACAGTACTGCTGCCGCTCTTAGTATCGCTTCACTCTTCTCTTCTCTGGGCACTTAAGAGGGCAAAACTGACCAAAAAACGGAAGTGGGAACGCAGCCTGACAAGGTGATGTCAGCGCCAGCTGGAAAGAATCGAGCTGAGGGTCAAGATCCCACTATAGCGTCAAAGAGCGCACTCCTTTTACACCGACATCAAATGATTCCACAGATTATGACAGAACCTGCTCTGTTAAACGCTGATACATGTAGATGCCCCCCGAATGAGTGGAGAGGGTGTCGGCAGTAATTTTACGTTGACGTCTCTGATCATTTTGCCCTCCCTTTCATCCGTCAGTGTCCGCTTTCAATCGGTCAATAATCTATCAGTATTGCTAAAGCCAAAAGCAAATAGGAGTTGAACCAGTACAGAGTTGATAAGTAAATTGAATATTTGCATTGCAGAGTTCCCAAAAATTAGTGAAAAAAATTAACTCTTGGCCACAGATTGCAGTATCCCAAAATAAAAAGTGCAATCTAGTGCGGCTATAGAGAGATTCTTGCGCATACGAGACACAGTGACAAGTGGCAGAATTTAACATGGCTGCCCTATTTATAGGGCTGTGACATCACAGAAGCCCGCTGGTTGCTGATTGGCTTCATGTCTACACTTGTCATTGAGGGTGTTCCTTCTTTCCTCCCACAGTTCTTTGCCCCAAGTAACGTCATGTGCTCATGACCATTTTAGAAAAAAACTATTCGTTACGACGAATCGCCAGGAAGTTCGGCTTCGTTCAGAATCACATTTTTCCTGAAATTCTCAATGAATTCCACATTGTTAGAATCGATTTGCACATCTCTACTGCTGGGCTTACATACGAAATCTGTCACAGAGCCCTCACCTACCAAGTGACACGTAATAATTTAAGTCACCACGATTAAGGAAAAGCTTCCGAAACGCGTCGGACTCAAGTGGCCCATGCTACTATTACTAGTGCCACATATGCGTTGAATATGGGGTTATCCTCCATGTACCATTTTATACAAGTTGGAAATAAAGAATTGAAGTTTTATGTAAGTTTGGTCTGGTTGCTCGGATGAAGCTGGCTGCACTCTACTTGTTACTGCTTACTTTGGGTGTGGACTCCACCCTGCCGTGCTCCTGAGAACTGGACATTAACCACAAACGGGTGAGCTGATTTATATATATATATATATATATATATATATATATATATATATATATATATTTTATATATATATTGTTCTGTGATATATAGGGTTATATTATAGATGAGAAAAGCTGAGCTCTGTGATATATAGGGTTAAATGATGAAGCTGAGCTCTGTGATTTATAGGGTTATATAATAGAGAATCTGAGCTCTGTGTGATAAAGGGTTATATGATGGCAATATAATCCAGTAAACTCATTCAATTGCTGGTTAAAAAGAGAAGGAAGAACTGTATTATGTTATCCAGAAATATAGAAACGCATCATAAACATTTTGGGCCACATGTATGAATCTCGCCGGGTCGGGGCGCACCTTTCCACCAGTTTTCCGGCGGAATCTGGGCCTGATTTATGTCGGGGCCGGGGCGCGCTCATACATACAATGTAAAGTCCGCCGCGCCTCGCCTGTGTTTTAGGCGCAGTGCGGGTCCGAGGCGCAGTGCGGCGCTGCGCCTAGGATTCGGCGCCGGAGGTAGTGCGGTCATACATGCGGGGAAAAGTCCGCCGCGCCTGGCCAGTGTGTTAGGCGCAGTGCGGGGACTGAGCGGGGCTGAGCCTATGATTCGCCGCCGGAGGTAGCACACTCATACATGCGGGGAAAAGTTCCCTGCGCCTCGCCAGTGTGTGTGGGGCACAGTGCGGGGACATGGGCGCAGTGCGGGACTTAGGCGCCGTGCGGGGCTGCGCCGAAAAACAGTTCCGATGCGAGACAGGCTGGAACAGCGAGAAATCATTCCAGATGTCGATGCGGAGTATGAATCAAAAATCGCCTTTATAAAGGCGTTCAACATTCTCAGGAAAAGAGCCGAAACTTAAAAAATAAAAAATACATAAAACAAAATCACTTTCCAATATCCTAATTCAAGAATTAGGATATTGGAAATTGCCGGGAAATACAGTAATTCAAATTCAGAAAGCTATTCTCATTGGTCGGCATAAACCGGCCAATCAGAATAGGAGCGACAGTGAACCATTAAAACCTATGGGGAAGTTTAGACCAATCAGAATCCACGGCGGGATAGTTCAAAATACAGTAAAAATGCTGAAAAGAGCTGATTGGTTAAGCTACCGGGGACTTGGCTAGCTCAGCCAATCAGAATAGGAGCGACAGAGACCCATTCTAGCCTATGGAGAATTATTGACCAATCAGAATAGGAGCGACAAAGACCCATTCTAGTCTATGGAGAAGCTTAGACCAATCAGAATCCATACTATTGATCCTTGGCTAACGAAAATAAAGAAATAAACATGATTTTATTGAATTAATTTTTTTTTTTCGTCACCCCCATATTATTATTCGTTTTATATACACATCGGTACAACTTCTGTAGTGTTATAATTTGATTTCGGCCATGTACAGTTTTATTTCAGATTGCATAAGAAAACCCATAGGAGCGTCGCTCGCTCTCCCATTGGTCCAAATAATGGCGCCTCTTTTAACTTAGCCAATCACAGAGCGCGCTCAGAATTTCTTTTCCCCATAGAACCCTTTTATGAGGAAAGTAGCTCGCACTCTGATTGGCTAAGCTGGACGAGCCCCCGCCGCTTCAACCAATCAGCTCGTTTTCTGCAATTTTTACTGTATTTTGAACTGTCCCGCCTTTGAATATGATTGGTCAATTTTTCTCCATAGGATATAAGGGGAAACTTGTCGCTCCTAATCTGATTGGTCAATTTCTCCTCCATAGGTTATAATGGGAAAATTGTCGCTCCTATTCTGATTGGCTGGTTTATGCCGACCAATGAGAATAGCTTAAACAATTTGAATTACTGTATTTCCCGGCGATTCTCTCTATTGCAATTCCCTATGTAGCGCCGTATCGGCGACAAACGCTTTGTTCGGGTTTTTAACTGCTTTATTTTAAAGAAGGGTTCTGCTCTTTATCTGATAATGTTTTACACTTAATAAAAATCATTTTTTTATTAATACTTCTTGCCGCACGGCGCTGAGTGCCGAGATTTCAGTGCGCCCATCTCTCCTTAGACTATAATGGGAGAAGTAGCTCGCGCTCTGATTGGCTGGGATATCCAAGCCACCCTAGCTCAGCCAATCAGCTCTTTTCTGTCTTTTTTACTGTATTTTGAACTGTCCCGCCTTTGACTTTGATTTGTCCAAACTTCTCCCTAGGATATACTGGGACTTTGTCGCTCCTATTCTGATTGGTTAATACTCCTTCATAGGTAAGAATGGGCCACTGTCGCTCCTATTCTGATTGGTCCAAACTTCTCCATAGGATATAATGGGTCTTTGTCACTCCTATTCTGATTGGCTGGCTTCTGCCGACCAATGAGAATAGCTTAAACAATTTGAATTACTGTATTTCCCGGCGATTCTCTCTATTGCAATTCCTTATGTAGCGCCGGTCTCGGCGACAAACGCGTTGTTCGGGTTTAACTGCTTTATTTGTAAAGAAGGGTTCTGCTCTTTATCTGATAATGTTTGACACTTAATAAAAATAATTTTTTTATTAATACTTCATGCCGCACAGCGCTGAGTGCCGAGATTTCAGTGCGCCCATCTCTCCATAAACTATAATGGGAGAAGTAGCGCGCGCTCTGATTGTCTGGGTTATCCAAGCACCCGCTAGCTCAGCCTATCAGCTCTTTTATGTCTTTTTACTGTATTTTGAATTATCCCGCCGTGGATTCTGATTGGTCTAAACTTCTCCATAGACTAGAATGGGTCTTTGTCGCTCCTATTCTGATTGGTCAATAATTCTCCATAGGCTAGAATGGGTTTTCGGTCACTACTATTTGAATGGCTGAGCTAGCCAAGTCCCGGTAGCTTAACCAATCAGCTCTTTTCAGCATTTTACTGTATTTTGAACTATCCCCCGTGGATTCTGATTGGTCTAAACTTCCCCATAGGTTTTATGGTTCACTGTCGCTCCTATTCTGATTTGGGGGTTTATGCCGACCAATGAGAATAGTTTCAGAATTTGAATTACTGCATTTCCCGGCAATTTCCAATATCATAATTCTTGATATTGCGCCGTTCTAGAGTTTTGGAAAGTGATTTTTTTTTTTAATTAGGTTTATTTTTTACGTTCAGCTCTTTTCTGACACTGTTTTCCGCCTTTATAAAGGCAATTTTTTTCGGAATCATACTCCTGCTGCACGGAGCGGAGCGCCGAGATTTCTGTCACGATCTTCTATCTGCTTCCTCGCATGTTCGGATCCTGCTTCACGTTGCCTCTGTCGGAGCATTTAGACCAAAAAAAACCTGGTCTGCCTGTCGGAGCTGCCGAGCGCTGCACTGCGCCTCGCTTTGCCGACTCGCCATCGTACATGCCTCGGAGCTTTCGAGCGCGCCGCGTCCCGCCCCGGAACGCCTACCCAGCGCCCACACTGCGCCCACTGCCGCCCCTTCATGCGGGGCGCAGCTGAAGGTGGCGAACACTGTGCCTAACACTGAATCCCTGCGTCCGGCAGGGGGATTCGGGCCGGGAGGCGCAATATACGCCAAAAAACAGGCGGAAAGCCCGATCATACATGTCGCCCTTTGAGTCTTTCAAGTTACACCCAGAATATAATGATATTGAACAGAAAATTATAAGTAACTTGCACAAAACTGAATTGGATGTGATTAATAGAAAGATGCACAAACTAAATAGGGATCGCATAGAGAAAGATAAACGTCTTACCCCTGCTAATCCCCTTAGTTCTCCATTAATAAATTAGATTCACCAGCTCCTTCAGTTGATCCTGTTGCTTCTAACACAGGTACTCCCATACTGAGAGATACTCCCAGAGATAACTCTAATCAGGAGCCACCACTTCAAAGTAATCAACCTGTGGTTAGGAAAAAACAGCTCCCACAAAGCATTCATTCCCCTGGAAATGTGAGTGGTTCTTCTAAAAAAACACCTTGGAAGAAACACAAATAAAATGAATAATAAAAATAACAAAAAAAGTATGGTCCCGTTTATAGTAAACCATCAAATATGCCTCACTCTGCACGCAATAAATGCAAATCTCCTAACAATGCTATGACTAATGATATTCCTGCACATTTAAATATTGTCAATTCACCTGCAAAAAATACACCCACAAAAAATCTTGAGAATAAAACAATCACTAATTTAGCAGAGGAAATTACCTTACATGACTTTTCTACAGATTCTATTTATTGTTCACCCCATCTTCACTTACACCATCCGCCTTTTCTATATATCAATCCACCCAGCTTTCCTACACTCCTGAACGGATCAAGGGAGATATTAGCTCTTTACCAAGCATAAAACAACCAACTACACAGCCTTTTTTAGGGTTAAATCCAAATTTAAACGTTCATCACACCATCGAAACTCCACTTTATTCACAGGTTTTAATATCAGCAAGAAAACGAAATTTTTCCCAAAAGGGGGCCCCCTGTAGGGGGAAACCAAAGTAAACGGGACAAAACCCTTTACTTTTTAAATTTTTCAACAAAAACAAAAAAAAAAGTTTAAGAGAGCCCGAAAAAAAATGGGGAAATTTAAATTTAATAAAAAATATATAATTCTTTCCAATCAAAAAACCCCCAAAAACTCAGGATGAAAAAAAAGTATTTTAAACAAAAAGGGTTTTGGGGTTTTTTTCCCCTGATAATCCTTTTAAATCTTTTTAATTGTAAAAAAGGGAAATCCCCAAAAATTTATCAAAAAACTAACCCTTATGGGGTTTTTTTTTCCCTAGTAAAAAAAAAGAACAAAAAAGACCGTAAGCCTTTTCAACCCCGCTGTTGATATTTGTAGTCCTGCTGAACCTTGCACAAATTAAATACAAAACCCCACTCTTTAAAGCTAAACCCAAATTTTTTCTACCCTATAGGGGCACAGGGAAGCCTTATCTGTTTTTCAAGTTTTGGGGTTTTCCAGGGAAAAATAAAAAAATTTTTTAAAAAATTAAAAATTTTATCCCAAAAAATATCCAAATATGAAAAAAAAATGAAAATAAGGTTTTAAAAAATTTTTAATGCCCAAATCCATGACTGGTTTCAAAACCTGAAAAGGGGGCGGTTTTGAAAGGTGGTCTTGAAAAAACTATGGGGGAATATAAAAAAAGGGGGAAGTTTTAAAAGGATTTTACAAAGACCCCGGTTATTAACGGGTGGTTCCTGAAACAGTGTATATTTGATCCCCCAAACAAAATTTTAAACAGCGTTTCCCCTTAAAAATGCATTTTGATGAAGGTACTATCAGTGACAATGAAAGAAAATTTTTTTAACAAATTTCCCCCCCCTCTTTTCCATTTATTTTATCTTTCTACCAAAAAAATTTAAAGACTAAAACGAAACCCCCCCCTGGTAGACCCCATCATATAAGGGGAAAAATTCTGTCTTCTAACCCTTTTCCACCCTTTTTTTGGAAATTTTTCCTTTGAAACCCCAATATTTTTTTCAATTTTTTAAAACAGCCCACCTCGGGAATTCAGATTTTGGTCATAAAAGGGATCCAAAAAATTAATGCTGCAAAAAAAATTTTTTTTGTTGGAAGGTTTACCCTTATTTGCACAACAATTTTTTTTCCAATTTAGGGGCCCCCCCCCTTTCCCCATAAAGCGGGTTTTAGGGAAATGCAAGGGGGAAAAAAAAGTTTCGCCATTTTATGCCAACCTGCTGTTTGGGGCCTTTTTTTGAATCCATTTAATTGACTAAAATTTTTAAAACCCCTTCTTTTCTCAAAAAAAAATTATTTAAAAAGATTATTGATGATTTTATTTTTTTTTTTTCTGGGAAGGCCCTTTAAAAAGAACAGTGTTGGTTTTTTTTGGATTTTTTTTTAAATTTAAAAAATTTTTTGGGGGGTTTTACAGTTCCCATGAGTTACATTAAAAACAAAATTGTCTTTTAGACCTTTGCCTCTCCCAAAGAGGACAACTTTCATCCTTTTCCCAAAACCCCATTTAAAAAAAAATTTTTTATTCAAAAACTATTTTGGAAACTTTAAAAAACTGTCATCACCGCAAGGGGTTTTTGGGAAACACCCCCGACAGCCAATTTCGGGCCCGGGGGGGGAAAAACTGAAATTCCCTGATAAAAAACTTCACTATAAACCCTTTCAAAAAAATCTCCCAAAAATTTTCAAAAAAAGGTTATCCTAGAAAATTAATAAAAACCAAGCCAAATAAAGCATCTTCACTTTAACCAAAAAAAAACTTTTACCCTTAAAAAATTTTCCCAAAAATTTTCCAAAACAAAAATATGATTAACCCCGTTTTTCATCACCATTTTTACCTCCCAACCAGAGAACCTGAAAAATTCTTTTTAATGAAGCCCCGGGAACATACTGCCCCGGGCCCCATTTGTTGAAACCCCTCCTACCAAAAAAAAAACCTAAAAGTGGTTTTCGTTTTTCTAAAACCAAAAAAAACTTTTTGGTTTCCATCCGGGGTTGGGGAAAACCCTTGTGACAAATGAATCAAAAACCCGGGGCAAAAGGGTTTTTTTTAAAAAAGGAAATTTTCCCCTACATATAAATGTTGTTTTTTCCCTCCCAATGAAAAAACATTTTTTGAATTTTTCCAGTCACAAAAAAAAATTTTTAAAAATCCAAACAAAAAGTCATGAAAACCCCCATCTTATGAAATTATATTTGATTACAGCAGTTTGGAAAGAACCATATGTGGGAAGGCCCAACAGAAAAAATTTTTCCAAAGGGCCTTTTAAAAACCCGGGGGGCCCCTCAAACTTTTTGGGAAGGGGCCCCGGGTTCAGGCCCCCTTTCCAGATTTTTGGGGAAGGGCCGGGAAATATAGTTTTAAAAAAAATTTTTACTTTTGTGGGTCGAAAAAAAATTTCCCCAGTAAATTACCCATTTTTTTGGGGGCCCCCAGCAGGTTGAGGTGAATTTGGGTCCAAACGGGGTTTTTTGGAAAAAATTTGGGGCCCCCCGGCAGGCCCTTTTGGTTTTAGAATTGGGGCCACCACCCGGTTGTTTTTAGAATTAGAGCCCCCAGCAAGTTGTGGGTTTAGAATTGGGGCCCCCAGAGGTGAAGGTAGAATTTGGGCCCCCGCAGGGTAGGTGGGAATTTAGGCCCCCCCAGCAGGTTTTGGTAAATTGGGCCCCCCCACCCGGGGTGTAGGTAGAAAAATGGTCCCCCAGTAGGTTAGGTTAGAAAAAGGTCCCCCAGCAACGTGGGTAGAAATAAGGTCCCCCAGCAAAACGTAGGGTAGAAAAAGGGGCCCCACAGCAGACAAAGGTTAAATTAGGCCCCACAGAAAGACGTAGGTAAAATTAAACCCCCCAAAAAGAAACCCGGAAAGGTAAAAATTAAAGGCCCCACAGCATCGTGGGGTAGAATTAGGCCCCCACCCCAAGAGTGGGGAAAAATTTTAGGCCCCCAGCAGGTTGGGGTTTGATTTAGGCCCCCAGCAGACTTTGGTTAAATTTAGGCCCCCCAGCAACGTGGGTTTAAAAAAAAATTGGCCCCCCAGAAAGACTTGGGGTAAAATTTAGGCCCCCCAGCGGTGAAAGGGTAAAAATTAGGCCCCCCCCAATTTTTAAGGTGGGAATTTGGGCCCCCCCAGCAGGTGTAGGAAAGTTTTAGGCCCCCCAGCGGTTTAGGTAGAAATTTTAGGCCCCCACGGTGTAGGTAAAAATTGGGCCCCCCCAAGCAGGTGTAGGTTTAAAATTAAAGGCCCCCCCGGGCGGGTTTGGTAGGAAAGGAAATTGGGCCCCCCCGAAGGGGTGTGGGGAGAATTAGGCCCCCCAGCGGGTGAAAGGTAAAATTTGGGGCCCCCCAGCAGGGTAGGGAAACCCCCCCCCCCCCCCCCCCCCCCGGATTGTTGAAAACCCCCCCCATCAGGTTTTTTTTTTTAAATTTGGTTTTCCCCGGATTTGGGTTAATTTAGGCCCCCCCAGCAGGGTGTTGGGTAAAATTTGGCCCCCCGGGGAGAATTTTAAAGGCCCCTTTCATGTAGGTATTTTTTAAGGCCCCCCCAGAGGTGGGGTTGTTTTAAAGGGGGGAATAATTATCCCCCCAGCATTTTGAAAATTAGGTTAGGGCCCCCAACCCCCAGGTTTTTAATTTTAAAAGGAATTTTGGGCCCCCCCCCAGCGGTTTGTAGTTGGGTTTTAAGGCCCCCCACCCAGGTTTTGTATTTTAAATTGGGCCCCCCCCGGGCGGGTTTGTAGTAAATTGGGGGCCCCCAGCAGGTGTAGGAAAAAATTTTAAAGGCCCCACAAAAGGAAAGGTTAAAAATTGGGGCCCCACTTGGGTTGAAAGGTAAAATTTTGGCCCCCAGCAGGTCTTGTAGGTAAAATTTTACCCCCCCCAGAAAGGTGTAGGAAAAGAATTAGCCCCCCATTAGTGTAGGGTTTTTAGGCCCCCCAGTGGGTTTGGTAGCTAGATTTGGGCCCCCCCCCGGGGTTTTGGGGGTAAATTTTGGGGCCCCCCCGGGGCAGGTGTAGGTAGAAAATGGGCCCCCCCAGCGGGGTGTTGGTAAAATTTTGGGCCCCCCAGAAAACCCATGGGGTAGAATTAGGCCCCCCAGCGGGTTTGTAAAAAATTTTAATTAAAAAAAAAAAAGTGAAAATTCACTCCCCCAGACACCTCCCCTATATTTTTAAAGGTCCGCCCCCCAAGAAACCTCCTTGCCCTGCAGAGTGCCCCGCCCCCCGATGCTGGCCCCTGCTTTTGGCCCCGGCTCATTTTTTACCTGTCCCCCGCCCCCCGGCCACCTCCCATCTTTGTGCTGTGGTCGGTGGGGACAATTTGATGTGGGGCCCCACCCCGGGACAGAAAAGGGCCCAAAGGAGCGCCACAGGAAATCAGGGACTGGGCTCTGCCCCCCTAAAACCCCGGCCGTGCCGCAGGTGACAGCGGGGGCCGGAAAAAAAACCCCTCGGCGACCCGTTAGGTTTGTACCCCTGGTTTAAAAACAACCCCGCTTAACTTTTAAAAATAACCCCTTCTCCAAAAGCCTCCCCAAAAACTTTGAAAATTTGCCCCAAGGCACTTTAAGGCCCAAATTAAAAAGAATATGCTGCCCAACCCTATTAAAGCACATCCCCAGTAGGTGCCCCCCAAATAGATTCCGCCCCCTTATCAACGGGGAAAATTTAAAAATGGTTTTATGAGCTAAAACACTTTCTTTTGCCCGGGGCCCCAAAAAATGAGGTCCGGGAAATTTAAAATTAAACCAATTTTTTTGTCTCCTTTTGTCTCTTTAAAATTTTTATATTCAAAATTTTTTTTCCCTTTCTTTTGTCAAGCCCTTAAAAGAAATTTAAATTTTTTATAAAATTTTTTTAAATTACAAGTGTATAAATATAAAATTATTTATATTTAAATTTATATATTATTTAAAATATAATTTATAATATATATAAAAGTTTATTTATATATATATATTTTAAATATATTTTAAATATATATATATATATATTTAAAATATATAATAAATAAAAATATAATTTAAAAACCCTTGTAAGGGAGCACTTTGTCCTCTTTTTACCCTCACAAAAAATTTCCCAAAAGGATCCTAATGGAACCGTTTCATTCTAATCTAGTTTTTTGGGGCCCCTTTAACGGGGAAGACATGGTTTAAAATGTATTTTTTTATTCTTTGAGCCCCACCCCATGATATTAGGGGTTTTTTCTGACCCCTTCCCACTTATTTAAATTTTAAAGTTTTTCTTTTTAATTCCCCCAGAATAAACATTTCACCCTTGAAATCCAAATTATAGGTCACAGTATAGTTCCCCTTCAAAATTTTAAAAATTTTTTTTTTTTTTAAGGAAGGCCATTCCCTTAATAAAAATTTAAGCCCTTTTTGGTTTTTTTAATTTTCCATATTTATTAACATAGGGTTTTTAAATTTGTGAGAAAACCATCCCCTTTTTTAAATTTACTTTTTTCTTGTTTTTTTTTTTTTTTTTAAGCTAAATTTAAAATTTTAATTTAAAATGGTAGAGCCTTTTTTTCCCAAAATAACCCAAAACCCTAATGTCATCAACCTTTTTTTTATAAGAAAGTAAATTTTTGTATTGTTACAAGCCCTTTTGGAAATAAAGGGTAATTTTCCTTGAAAACATTGCTTTTTTAATTGCTTTTTATGTTTTAAAATAATTTTTTGACACATAAACCGGGGGAAAAAATTTCAAAATTTCCTAGTGCATTTTATCTCTTTTTTTAATTTTTTGTTTTTATAATCAATTATTTTTAAATTTTTTTAAAATATTTCAGCCATAATAGTTCTCTATTTTTTTGGGTTTAAATCCCGTTTACTAGTTTCCAAATTTTTTTTCCTTTTATATCCATTTTACGGATTATTTTTCCATTTTTACTTCGGGGTGGATTAAGAAATTTGCGTAATTTTACCCCGTGGGGGACTTGGAACCCCGGGCAGCGGGGATAACACAGGGATTATGGGTTTTAAAGTGTGTTGTACCATTCCTGTACAACCCGTCCAGGTGAGCGGTTCTGTCACTTGTTTTACTCAAGTTATTGCTCTGATTGTATTACACGAGGAGCGCCTGTCCCCCATCTTATCTCTCCACAGCACTCATTTGGATAGGGTTATATGATAGAGGAGAGAAGCTGAGCTCTGTGATATATAGGGTTATATGATAGAAGGAGAGAAGCTGAGCTCTGTGATATAAAGTTATATGATAGAGGAGTTGAGCTCTGTATTATATAGGATTATATGATAGAGGGAGAGGAACTGAGCTCTGTGATATATAGGGTTATATGATAGAGGAGAGAAGCTGAGTTGTGTTATATAAAGGGTTATCTTTCTCTATCATATAACCCTTTATATCACAGAGCTCAGCTTCTCCCCCTTTTCTATCATAATTTTTTTAAAACCCTATATATCACAGAGCTCAGCTTCTCTCCTCTATCATATAACCCTATATATATCAAAGAGCTCAGCTCCTCTCCTCTATCATATAACCCTATATATCATCGAGCTCAGCTTCTCTCCTCGATCATATAACCCTATATATCAAAGAGCTCAGCTTCTCCCCTCTATCATATAACCCTATTTATCACAGAGCTCAGCTTCTCTCCTCTATCATACAACCTTATATATCACAGACCTCAGCTCCTCTCCTCTATCATATAACCCTATATATCAAAGAGCTCAGCTTCTCTCCTCTATCATATAACCCTATTTATCACAGAGCTGAGTTTCTTTCCTCTATTTCATCCAGATATGGCAGCATAAACCATCTGACAGGTTCCCTTTTAATACAAGAAAACTGCAATACCAGATAAAGCCAATGGCCTAGAGTGGTGCTGTTTCTAACATTAGGAAAAAAAACTATATAGTATACACAATTATCAGAAAACTTGACAAATAACTATTTCACAGCTTCTTAAGGTTATGTGCACACGACAGAGGACAAAATACTCATCAGATGTTAATCAGAATCTGACCAGATTTTTATGCTCATTTTTTGTTTTTTTGATGCAGTTTTCAGGTTTTTTTGACCCAGTTTTGGATTTGAAATCTGACTTCAGAAAATTCAAGCTGTGTGTTCTATTGAGGTCTATGGGGATGATTTACAGTTGGATTTTGCAGATTCTAAATACCGAATCTGCTTAAAAATCCGACAATAATCACTTTTTGTGTAGATGAAGCCTAAAGTTGTAAGGCTTTTCTTTGGGATGCTTGATGCAAACTTTTACACAATAATAGAATGATTCAAATTGCAATATATTTCTGCTCTTCTTCCACAACAGCAATAATTAATCCAACAGTCATAAAATTAGCTGAGCACTGATCTCCACAATTAAACAGCAATTACAGAGTGCACAGGAGAAAGTCATTATTTGACATTTTGATGCATCTTGTGTGTTGTAGACTCATCTGTAAAGAATCAGTAAAAGTAATTTATGGACTCACTGGAAGGTCGGACAGAGCAGCAGATGCAGGGTGGAATCATAACTGGAGGAAATATTTCAGCATAATCATACATATGTACAGCCGAAACCAGATGTTTACATACACTATTTCTCACTACCTGACATGAAATCAGAATAAACCTTCCCTGTTTTAGGTCAATTAGGAACCAAAATTATTTATATTTGCCAAATGCAGAATAATGAGAGAGAATTTTTTAAGGCGTTTTTATTACTTTCTGCAAACTCAAAGTTTCCATCCATTTCATTAGTATTTGGTAGCTTTGCCCTTAAACTGTTGGACTTGGGTCAAACGTTTTGGATCCTTCCACAAGCTTCTCCCAATAGTTGGTAGGAATTTTGGCCCCTTCCTCCTGACAGAACTGGTGTTACTGAGCCATGTTTTGTAGGTTCCCTTTATGAAAACCTGCAAAGCAGGTGCCCAAAAGGCAAAGTCCAAAAACATTGACTTGGTTCTCCTTAATGCCACTTTGTAAACAGTTTTGGCAGTAGCTTCGGGTCATTGTCCATTTGGAAGACTCCAACCAAGCTTTGAACTTTCTGGCTGATGTCTTGAGATGTTGCTTCAGTAATGGCACTTAATCTTCTTTCCTCATGATACTGTCTATTTTGTGACGTGAACCAGTCCCTCCTGTAGAAAAACAACCCCACAACATAATGTTGCCACCCCTGTGTTTCACAGTTGGGATGGTGTTCTTAGGCTTCCAAGCTTCTCCCATTTTCCCCCTAACATAACGATGATTATTATGGCCAAACAAGTAAATTTTATTTTCGCCAGACCACAGAACATGTCTCCAAAAATGTAGGTCTTTGTTCCTGCTTGCATTTGCACACATTAATCTGCTTTTCTATGTTTCTTTTGGAGTAATGGCTTCTTCCTGGCAGAGTGGCCTTTCAGCCCATGTTGATACAGTACTCGTTTCACTGTGGACAATGACATAATCTTACCAGCTTCCACCAGCATGTTCACAAGGTCTTTTGCGTTTGTTCTTTAGGTTGATATGCACATGTCGGACCAAAGCATGTTCATCTCTGACACAGAACCCATCTCTTTCCTGAGCAGTATGATGACTTGACTTTCCCATCTTGTTTGTACTTGCATATAATTGTTTATACAGATGAACGAGGCACCTTCAGGTATCTGGAAATTGCACCCTAGGGTAATCCAGACAACTCACTTCCTGATATCTTGGCTGATTTCTTTAGACTGTCCCATGATGTTACATACAGAAGCAGTGTGTTTCTGGTGTGCATTAAAAAGTACATCCACATGCGAATCTCTAATTAACTCTGATGTTGCCAATAAACTTATCAGAAGCTTCCAAAGACATGGCATCATCATATGGACTGTCCCAAATTGTTTAGAGGCATAGTAATCACAGTGTATGGAAACTTTTAAATTTGCAGAAAGTAATAAAAATGCTTTAAAATTCTCTCCCTCTCATTGTTCTGGCATTTGGCAAATATAAATCATTTTGGTTCCTAATTTACCTAAATTGAAGAAGGTTTATTCTGATTTCATGTCAGATAGTGAGAAAAACATGAATATTTGTCTTTTTATATAGTGGATGCAAACTTCTGCTATTCCTACTGTGTAGCAAATGTATGTCACTGCACTTCTGCGAAGTCTACTACGCATGGGGCTTGGAGCAGACAGATGTCACTACACCTCCTCTAACCAAACAGCTTTCATTTTCACAGCAGTATCGGATTTGGACCTCCACTCATTGACAAAGTGTTGTCTTCTCAGATGAATTGTGTTTTCAGCTTCATGGAATAGATAGATGTTGGCGAGTCAGACAAGAAAGATCAGAGAACAAACATCCTGAAACCATTGCTGGAAGAATTCAAGCTGATGGTGGCAGTGTTATGATCTGAGGGATGTTTTTGTGGCATTCTTCTGGCCACTCATCCAAAAGGAAGGTGCCCTTAACTGATTTAGGTATGAATTAATCTTTGCAGATCGTGTACCTCCATACATGCTGATTTTATTCCCTGAGGCAAATGGATCTTCCAGCAAAACAATGCGAAATGTCACACGGCTAGAAATGTCCAACATTGGTTGAAAGAGCAGGACCAAGACTCCTAAGTACTACCCTGTCCCTAATTCCCTAGACTAGAACTCAACTGTGCATGTGTAGGAGCCCTTGGATGAGGGTGTTGGCACTATAGACCCTCCAGCAGCTATGGAATGCAGTCAGCATGGCTCCAGATACCTGTGACAACTTACCAGGACCTTAGTGTCCTCCCAGCCTGTCTAGCTGCTGTCCATGCTTCACATTGCGGTTTCTCTGGATATTAGCTGGTGGTCATGATATTGTGACTGGACTGTGTAGTATGAACCTTGTTTGTATGTTAGTATCATACACGTGCGTCATTTTTCAAGGAGAGGTTAAACTTTTAATGAAAAAAAAGGAACAGCCAGCTCCCCAATATGAAGTAGATGCATACTTGCGCGGATCCTGCTCCAACGAAGCCTAGTTCAAAACTTCCAATAGAAAGACCTGATCCAGCAAGTAGAGAAAATATAGAAATAATCTTCTTTATTAGAAACTTCATAAAAACAGTATAAAAAAGTGAAGTGTTACATCGGAGACAGTGGAATTTGTAAATTTGCTAGCTGACAAAAAAAAAGTGTAAAATGACTTCCCAAGGTTCATTGACAATTTTCAACCATGCAATTCGAGAACAGTTACTCTTTGTTTCCCTAAACCATGGGTGTTCATTTCAATCAACATTTCCTGTCCAAAACCCATGAAACAAATAATTAATCCCTTATGCTGTTATAGTCAATAGAGAGGATTAGTCATCTGATGTTATATGCACCATAATTAAATTAAAGCAATGGATGATCAAAGAACATCAATACTCTAAAGAAGATCTGCCGATGTCGTTAGCTCATAGGAAGCAAATTAATGTAAAGAGTAATGACTATGAAAGGATTACTCCGCTTTCAAGAGATGGAAATTTTGAAAACAAAAGGGGGATTTCCACAAAGAAAACCTGATGTGTGAAGCTTGAAATTTTAAATTTTAAAAACATTTTCAACATTATCAAAATTAAAAATTCTGCCCTTTTTTGTTTCAAATCCCCCTTGTGTCCATAGTGTACACTCATCTCCAAGGGAATGCCCATGATGAGACTCCTAGCCCTGGCCGCACTCTGGGAATCCCCCTTCCTCTCGGGCAAAAAAGTGTCTTTTCCCTTGCCTGCTAATTACACACACTCACTGCTGACGAGTGCTCAACACCAGGGCTGTCTTCTACCCAAATTATCAAACAGTCACAAAAAAAAATAAAAAAAAAAAACCTCAAACAGTATGTGCACGAGACAAAAAAAATCCATGTTTGTCAGCAGGGTTTTTAACCTATCACCACAATTTTTAAGGCAAAATTGCTAACCACTCAGCTACATTTTAGTAACTTCTGTTTTTTACATACAACAGCCTTTGTTTGCTAAGTAGGCACTGTGGGGAAAAGCACGGTGATCCTTCTGGGTCACATCATATGCAGTTCAAACAAATAATACACACCCCCTTTTGAGCACACCGAGAGCTGAAGCTGGATAAATCAGGAATGAAATGTCTTTGTGGAAAAACTACTTTAATGATTGTAGTGGTATAAGAAGGCATATATAGAGATTGACAGGTCAAGAAGAAAGCCACAGGTAGAGGTGTGACATGAAGATAATGGGCACCAATATTAACCGTGTATCCCAGCCAACCACCTGTATTATATATCATTTGTAGTATTGCTCTCCTCTTAAAGGGCAGTGGGACCTTTTGGGACCCATTAGGCTATGTCCACACTGCACATGATTACGATCGTATCTCCGGCGCTTTTCGTTTTTTAAAAGCGCCGGAGATACGATCGTCAGTGTGGTGCCATAGACGGCAATAGAAAAGACGAGTTGCTGTCTACACAGCTCGTCTTTTCTCTGCCCGTCTTTCGGCAGCGCCGTATTATACAACATGTTGTATAATACGCTGGTGCTTCTCGTCTTCTTGACGTCTTCCCATAAAATGCTATTGTATGGGGGACGTCGGGAAAACGAGAAGCGGCCGCGGCTTTTGCACAAAGCGTGACAAAAGCCGCGGTCCTGCATCAGAGAGAGAACGGCCGCTTTAAGGGCCGTTTTTTCTCTGATGCAGTGTAGACATAGCCTTATACTCAAATACAGCTCTCATTCATGCATCCTGTCTCTTTCTGGTCAGGCTGTGGGTGATTAGCATTTCAGCTCCATATTAAAAGGTCTGCTAATTACTCTGACATAAGATCAGGAGATGATTATCTAAAGTTCAGAGAAGCTTCTAAACGAAAGTAAACAAAAGTAATTAGTCTCCTTTGTTTGTTAGATCAGATAACACACAAGCTTTCAGCAGTTCTATGTGCCAACCTGTGTGATGACATCATCCCTGCCCAGGAGATTAGGTGACCAGTGGGGTTTGGCTTTTTACCTTTAGTCCAGTCTCCAAAGGCTTTGTACATGAAGCGGGGAAAAAGGGGTCAGGCATTGAGAATGAAGTTGAGAGGGAGGAAGATAAAGTGACAAAACACAGCCAAGGATCCTAGAGCTTGTAGTTTTACTGGGTAAGGGAGATGGCTTTAACTCCTTAACGACCGCCCACCATCTTTAGACGGCGGGCATTTCAGGTCGTTCGTCTGCAGCGACGTCTTTAGACGTCTTTAAAATAAAAAAAAAATACTGCAATTATCTATAAGTGAACTTAAACTATTCCCCCATAAAGTACAACTCGTCTCGAATAAAATGAGGCCTCATCCAACTGCGTCATTGAAAAATAAAAAAGTTACAACTGTTGAAACGCATGGAGGCAAAAACGAAAAAAATGTTCTGGTTATTAACTACTTTTCAGGCGTTCGGCTTAAGGGGTTAAACAGGAAATGCTGCCGCTTGATTGCCAAGAAGGGAGGCTACATAGAGCACAGAAGGACATCATATTTACAGTATGTTGGGAGGGATTTCGATAATGTCCAACCTCCAACTATACTGTTGACTTCAGCAATGGGATCTCTTACTCCAATGACTCTAAAAGAGTCTATAATCTCTAGCTGAGCTGCAGTCATACATGTTATGTGTTGTAATGAATTATCTAGATCTAATTGATCCCAATATACTAATAACATAACATTTGCTTGTTACTCTGCTGCTTCCCTTATATTATCAATCTACCAGACTTGCCATTACTCTAAAATACCATCACACTTCCTCTATCAAACACAGTACTACCTCATTAAAGTAACATCACCAGTGGACAGGTCACTGCCCCCCACACAATCAACATACCTGTCTCCTGCTGTCAGCATTTTTATAAACTAATTGCCTATAATTTGATCTTTTCCCTCCCTCCCCTGTAAAATGTCAAGTAGACAGTCCTATCTTCATTAAAAACATTATGAATGGATAAGTCACTGTCTCCCTGAGGATCAGCATACTCATCTGCTGCTGCCATCATCATTCCCATCAACTGGCTGCAGTGCGGTAAGATGATGCCTCCCCTCCACATGCAGCCTTGCCAATGCTAAACAATTCTGTTAGTGAACAAGTCACTGCCTGCCCTAAAATCCACACACTCCATTCCTGCTGCTGTCATCATCTTCTTTCAGTCCTGAGGTCCTTAAAATCAGTGTTAATGAAGCACAGTCCTGAATGCATGCCGGCTATTGCCCCACCAAGAGGCATTAGAGTTAGGGTACCACCTGAAAAGGCTATCATGACCTCATGATTAAACTGTGCACTAACACCTTTATTTATGCATGCATAAAGTATAACAGTAATGCATTTTATATACTCCACTAATTCAACATTTGGATACGTTTTTAGTGCCAGCTGGATGCCCTCTCCTCATCTAATCATGAATAGTGTTGCACTTCAGATTCGGGTCAAAGCTAATTTATCCTGAACCTCAGCGATTCTTGGCAGCACAAATCCCTTTTTGGCATAAGTCTCCTAAAAATGGAACATAGTCTTAAACCCTTGTCCAAAATTAAGGTGAAGGTTTTTTACTGGTGTGTAAGAGTTAACTTTCCGCTCCATGGCTCTTCCAGTCCAATGGGACTCTTGGTCCGACATCACTTCCCGAATGACGTCACGTTAGGGTTTCTCTAATGTGACATTGGGCCATAAGTGAAGCAGGGCCAAGAATGAACCAGGTCCAGAACCACCACTTTAAACACTAATAATAAACTCAAACAATAACCCCATCTTTAGGTTAGGGATAGGTTCACAGTAAGAAAAAAAAATTGTCTGCTGGACATCCCAAACTCAGGGCCTTATGTATGAAAACTGTCTGGATCTAAGACTTTCTTTGTTGCCCATAGCAACCAGGTAGAGCTCATAGCAATTAATCAGAGCCATAGCAACCAATCAGAGCTCATAGCAATCAATCAGAGCCCACAGCAACCAATCAGAGCACTATATGAAATGAAAGGGGAGATTTGATTGGCCGCTATGAGCTCTGATTGACTGCTATGAGCTCTGATTGGTTGCTATGAGCTCTGATTGGTTGTTATGGGCTCTGATTGGTTGTTATGGGCAACAAAGAAAGTCTTACACCTAGACAGTTCTCATACATGTGGCCCTTCATAAGCTCAGTCGAATTAATGTTAGACTGAACAGGGAGGGTTCCAGCAACATTAAGAGCCACATATATGAAAACTGTCTAGGTCTAAAACTCACTTTGTTGCCCATAGCAACCAATCATAGCCCATAGCAACCAAACAGAGCGCCCCGTTCATTTTTCAAGAGCACCATATGAAATGAAAGGGGAACTCTGATTGGTTACTATGGGCTCTGATTGGTTGCTCTGAGCTCTAATTGGTTGCTATGGGCTCTGATTGGTCGCTATGGGCTCTTATTGGTGGCTATGGGCTCTGATTGGTTGCTGTGGGCAACAAAGAGCATTTTAGACCTAGACAGTTTTCATACATGTGGCCCTGATTATCACCTTGCCAGATATTTCCGTTGTCTTTAGTTACTTTTGATCAGATAAGTGAGCAGGTCACTGCTCCCTCTTAAACACACTGCCATCAGAAAGGATTTTTTTTTTAACTAATAGCCTTGAAAAACAATATATTTTTTTAGAATTTTAATTTTTTTTAAAAAAAATTGCGCAGTTCCGTGCCAAAAAACAAAATAAATGACATATAAGAACCTGGTCTTTTAAGCTGTGATTGTGCAGTGATAAAAGGCAGGTCAGGCTAATCTCACTTTACTGAAGCTGCTGCTTATTTCTATGTCGTCTCCTTCCAAATGTTAGGTAATGACATAATGATTGCCATATTGTTCTCTGGACAGGGTTTTATAAGATTAGACTAGACCCACAGAGCAATGAAAAAAAGCCATACATGAAAGGACAATGGGGTGATCTTTTTCAACACTGTCAAGGGGGTTTCTTCACACTTTTCAGGTCCTGCTGATAATACTTACATCTCTCAGCCTGGAAGAGATCCATCAAGCAATCCTCTCACTGCTGTGCTATCAGAGCTCACAGAAGGGAAGTCAGAGAGTAATGGACCTAGGGGCACTTTAAAAAATTATATAAAAATAAATCAACCCTCCAATTAACCCTTTACTGACACTTGACATATGAGTACGTCATGGTATTGATAGTTCAGAAATCCCGCTACATACAAGGCTGGTGCGCTAATTGCAACTGACACTTGCCAGTAACAGCAGTGAATGCCGCTGGCTCTGTTCCCTGCTTTAGACGCTATGGCGATTGTGGCCACGGCATCTAAATAAATGAGAAAAAGGTTCTCACTCCGATTGGCACCCCTGTGGTGAGATCACAGGTTGGCAATCAGAGAACACGGCGACTGGAAACCTTGTGAAGCCTTCCATCACCGCCATTTCTCCTGTAAAACTGCCATCTTTGTTCACCCTTGTGTATTGTTTATATAATGCAGAAGGATGTACTAACAATCGCGTCTCCTAATGGTTGAATACCCTGGGGGAATTAATGCAAAAGTAAAAAAATCAAGTTAAAAAATGTAAAGAGAAAAAAAAATATGAAAAGTTCAAATCACCCTCCTGTTGCCTTGTTACAGATAAAAAAAATTATAAAAATGTTACACATAACTGGCATCACTGCTTCCATAAAAGTCCCACCTATTAAAATATAACATCATTTATCTCGTTCGCTGAACACCGTAGAAGAAAAAAATTCCAAACTCCAAAACTGCGTTAAATTTGGTCAATTAGCGTCCCTTAAAAATTTAAATAAAAAGAGATCAAAAAGTTGCATCTATCCCAAAATAGTACCAATAAAAAGTACATTTCAGTCCAAACAAAGTGCACCTTCATTCAGCTCCATAGGTAAAAGTACAAAAACGTTATTGGTCGCAGAAAATGGCGCTGCCGAGCAAATTTCAAAAAATAAAATAAAGAATACAAAAATTTTGGATCTGGTTTTGTGTTGGATTCAACATGGACATTAAGATCAGAATATAACATAATTGAAAAAATAAAATAAAAATACTAAATGTTTGTATTTTGTTTTGATACTTAAACATAGGGTCACTTAAAAAAATTATGTATAAAAAAAAAATCAACCATCCAATTAAGCCTTTACTGACACTTGACATATGAGTATGTCATGGTATTGATAACTCTGAAATTCCGCTACATACAGTAGAAGGCTGGTGTCAGCTGCTAATTGCAACTGACGCTTGCCAGTAACAGCAGAGAATGGAGCTGGCTCTGTTCCCTGCTTTAGATGCTATGGCGATCATGGCCACGGCATCTAAATAAATGAGAAATCAGTTCTCACTCCAATTGGCACCCCTGTGGCGAGATCACAGAGTGCCAATCGGAGAACATGGCAGCTGAAGCCTTGTGAAGCCTTCCATCACCGCCATTTTTCCTGTAAAACCGCCATCTTTGTTCACCCTTGTGTATTGTTTATATAATGCAGAAGGATGTACTAACAATCGCGTTCCCTAATGGTCGAGTACCGTAGGGGAATTAATGCAAAAGTAAAAAAATAAAAATAATGTTAAAAAGTGTAAAAAGAAAAAAAATATGAAACGTTCAAATCACCCTCCTGTTGCTATGTTACAGATAAAAAAAATAATAAAAATGTTACACATAACTGGCATCACTGCTTCCATAAAAGTCCCATCTATTAAAACATAACATTATTTATCCTGTCCGCTGAACACCATAGAAGAAAAAAATCCAAAAGCCACCATTGGGTTGTCTGGTCAATTAATGTCCCCTAAAAATTGGAATGAAAAGTGAAGAAAATTTCACTATCACAAAATGGTGTCAATAAAAAGTACATTTCAGTCCAAACAAAGTGCACCTTCTTTCAGCTACATAGGTAGAAGTACAAAAAACGTTATTGGTCACAGAAAATGGCACTGCCGAGCAAATTTAAAAAAATAAAATAAAGAATACAAAATGTTTGGATTTTGTTTTGTGTTTGACTCAACATGGACATTAAAGGGGTTTTCTCATTACAAGGTTTGCTTTTTATGTTAAAGATCTTGCGAAAACAAGTCACTTTGCAATATGTTTCCATTAACAGTGTCCTACCTATTCCTAGATATCCCCTTTTCTATGGGCTGCATCAGCTCCTGTGGTCGCTATAGCTACAGACCTGTTTGATCTCTCCTGATAGGCTGCCAGTGCTGATTGCTATAGCTACAGAACTGTTTGATCTATCCTGATAGGCTGCCAGCACGGGTTGCTATAGCTACAGACCTGTTTGATCTCTCCTGATAGACTGCCAGTGCTGTTCGCTATAGCTATAGACCTGTTCGATCTCTCCTGATAGGCTGCCAACACTGGTTGCTATAGCTACAGACCTGTTCAATCTCTCCTGATAGGCTGCCAGTGCTGGTCACTGTAGCTACAGACCTGGCTTCTACTGCAGCCTAGTGGAAGCCAGTAAACACACCCCTGAATTCAAAATGAAACCAAGAAAATAGGACTGAGGTATCATGAATCACTGTAGTGAGACAACCCCTTTAAGATCTGAATCTAAAATAATAAAAAAAAAATGCAAAATGTTCGGATTTTGTTTTGATACTAAACATAATGGAAACCCTACATATTTGGTATCCAAGGAATCATATCGACCTGTAGAAAACAGCTAACTCATCCAAAGAGTGAAAGACATAAAATGAAAACCCCCGCAGACTTAACCAAGTACTTTTTTCTCACATTTCACCCCACATAGAATTTTTTGGCAGTTTCCCATTAGTTTCCCATTGGCCTCTTTTTTGTGATTAGGCTATATATTAATATAATTGTAGTTTAAGGTCTTTTTTGTGATTATTGATTTGTTTATTTTGCAGCTATCTGTAAGGGATAGCTTTATTAAGGAGAAATAGGGTATACTAGGGTGGTGTTTGTAAAGGTTAGGCTCTGGTAGGGGTCGTCCTTATAGGGACGGGATCCCCTTTATTTTGGTAGGTAGGGTTTTAGTATAGGGTATTGATAAGATAGGGTAAGTGTAGGCTTTAATAGGTGATATCTGTTATTTTAATAAAGTCTATATTAAAGAGAACCTGTCACATAGGTTGTGCCCCCCTTGCTGAGGGCAGCACAAGCTAGTGTCAGACCTGCTGTTCCCAGCGCTGTGTCCCTTAGGCCCCGTTCACACGGCTTATTCACACCGGATTTGCGAGCCGGATTTCGCTCGCAATTCCGGCGTGAATAAGGGGCGGGACGCGGGCGGGGCGGGAGCGCGGCGGGGGAGCAGCCCGCCGGCCCCATAGACAATGCATTATCTACGGCGCGTCCGCGCCGTAAATAATGTGCATGTCACTTTCTCTCCCCGCGGCGGATTCGCCGAGCGGGGAGGAGCGACGGAATCCACTGTTCTCTATGAGAGCAGTGGATTACCGTAATTACTGCGACGGATTGGCGCCGTACTGCAGTGCAAATTCGGCGCGGAGTACGGCGCCAATCCGTGCCCAAATAAGCCGTGTGAACACGGCCTTACTCTGTAAGATGCTGGAGTTTTCGTGTATTTAATGCTCAAATCTGCAGTTTTCAGCCAGAAAAGAGTCATTCGAAGAGTCCTTCAGAGTGTCAGTTTTTTTCAAACCCGTCCAATCAGAGGCTAGCCCCACCCACTTCAACTGACAAACCTATTCCTTTGAATAGGTAGAACATGTGAAAAACTGTCAGTGGGCGGGGTTAGCCTTTGGTGGGTGGAGCTAACACCTGCTCATGAATAAGATTTAAGGGGTAAATGCTCTAAAACTCCAGCATCTTACAGAATATGGGACAGTGCTGGAAACAGCAGGTCTGACACTAGCTTGTGCTGTCCTCAGCAAGGGGAGCATAACCTATGTGACAGGTTCCCTTTAAAGGTTATATTTTAGGTCAAGTATTCTCCGTTTTTGTGGTTATTCAGTTTCTCATTATACTCTATGGTACAATGAATGGCACCATTAGAAAGTTCTGCAAAATAAAAGTCCTCATATGTCTCTGTAGATGAGAAATAAAAAAAAGTTCTGGCTCTGGGAAGAAGAGGACGGAAAAACTAATGTGACAAAAAAAATAGGCTGCAATAAGAAAGGGTTAAACATTCATATAATAGTCACATATGGCTTGTTAATAGGTGAAAAGGAAAATTTTGATGGTAGTGTCCCATCAGCTCACTGCAAAATGGAAACTATACAATGCGCAGCTGGTCTTAAAAGACTTCCAGGAGGTTTTTGCATCTATTAGGGAAATGTAATTACATGACCTCTAATAATCAATAGGCTACATACATGCCACCTGTTGTAAGCTACCTGTCTGCTGCAAACACCTGGATCTTCTAAAGGAACAGCCACCTCTGATTGTAAGGGAAGCGAGATAGCTGTATGACCAGGGATGAGTCGAGCCCTCCACTTCATAAACTTTACACTAAGTGCTATCAACTTCCTGTAACTCCATTCAAATTGGCGTAAAACAGGTGTGCAGGTTACAAATCCACAGGAGCAGATGTTGTGTGCAGACCAGAGGCTTGCGCCAGATGTCATAGACCCCACTTGTTAGTTTTTGGTCAGTGCAGTTATCTACCATAGTGTATAATAGAGAATGAGAAGACAACATCACAGAGACTGTTACAAAAAAAAGGGAAATATATTGAGGGTTATGTTTAGTGTTGAGCGATTTTTATCGACAAAGTTGAAATCGGCAAGGTTTTTATGGTGATCGAAATTTTTAGATCATGCGATAATTAAGGCTAAAATCTGTGCATCATCTATTAAGATCGCGCCATTTTCGGCGCTTCCTGTAATTTTGGCGGCCAGCAAATGAGATTACAGAATAGAGCAGGGTGAGCTGTGTGTGCGACGTCATGACTGGGATGTGTATGGTTGCGATTGGCTGGAAAAATCACATGACCTCGTTTTACATATGAAACAGCGTTTCCTGTTTCAGCCTCAGTGTCTCTCAGCGTCTCATAGGAATAGGACCTGCGCTCTGCCTGTGGCCAAACAGCTCAGCGAAATTATTCTATTTCTTCACAGAGAAACCTCTACTATTAGCTGTGATCCTTACAACTTAGTTAGATCAGAGATTGGAAGATTTTATATAGTTAGGTAGAGAATTTTAAAGGAGCATCTACCACTGTAAAGTCACGGAGGGAGCGGGGGGGGGGGGGGGGGCGCCGCGGGCGAACACAGACAAGCTCTATCTATAAAGAACACTGGATAAAGTTCACCAAGACTTAGTGTAGACATTGCAGTGCAATGTCTTTATTATTAACAGTTTGCTATTGAAATATTTCCTGGATATTGGGCGGCCTGAACTTATATTAGGATACACATCATTTCTAGTAACTGCAGGTCTCTGTGTTAGGTGCAAAACTCCACTTTTATTATCAATATTCATTTCAGATAGGTGTTCATTTTCAATTTTACCCATTCCACCTTTGTTCATATATCCACCTTACACTTAAATCTGAAAAACAGCAATTTTATAGTCACCACAGGTGAATTGAAAGGTGCAAAAATACCGTGTATTATACAAAACCTATCAGATACGTGTTTTTTGACTTTGGCGCACTACAGCTTTGTTCATGACGCAGCTTGCACGTAAATCTGAACACAGCAATTTTATAGTCACCACAGGTGAATTGCAAGGTGCAAAAATTACATTTTATTTTCCGAATACATTTCAGATACGTGTTTTTTTAGTTTGGTGGACTACAGCTTTGTTCATTGTAGCAGAATCCACATAATCTGAAAAAAGCAAGTTTATAGTAAACACAGGTGAATTGAAAGGTGCAAAAAATAAAGTGTATTATACGAAAACATAACAGATACGTGTTTTTTGCACTTTTGCCCAGTCCAGATTTGTTGATAGAGACACCTTGCAGTTAAATTTGAATCCAGCAATTTTGTTTTGATTAGAGGGATTTGAGAATAGCTGTGATTTGCCGTCTTTTAATAAGAGACTTTCCAGAACTCTTCCATACCCTCTCAAATTTTATCTTTCTGAACATGGAGCGATATGCAGGTGGTAAGCGAGCAAAGAGGGGGGTAGCACATGGAGGTAGAGGTACGAGAGAAGGTGCTCCTTTCCAGTGCTGGCGACAAACACGCATGCCAGCGGATCATCAGTTTGCAGGACCGTCAGGCTGTCATCGCTGGGTCAGGGCCCTGTGAATCTCAGTAACGAACATCGTCGCCAATCTGTCCTTCAGTGGTTAATGCAACCTGCATCCAGCAGTCTTACCTCCTCGTCCTCCCAGTCCAGACTCCTTTTTCCGGCACTTTTTAATCTGTGGGTCAGACAGGTTTAAAGGGAATTTCTGCGGTCCAGGACAGGTTTGTCAATGTCCGTTCAACTAAAATGGTGGTTGAAAGACTCCTTTTTCCGGCATTTTTAATCTGGGGGTCAGACAGGTTTAATGGTCATACTGCGGTCCAGGACACTTCTAGTCAATGTCCAGTGAAACTAAAATGGTGGTTCAAAGACTACTTTCTTCCGGCACTTTTTAATCTGTGGGTCATGCAGGTTTTAGGGTCATGCTGCGTTCCAGGACAGGGATATTCAATGTCCAGTTTCAAGTAGATGATGGTTCAAATCACACTGCCTTCTGGCACTTTTTAATTTGTGGGTTGATGCAGGTTTAGGGTCAGGCTGTGGTACAAGACAGGGATAGTGAATGGTCTGTGACTTTTTTTCTGTGGCTTTTATAACCTAAGTGTGTTGCCTAAGATGCAGCACGTATCCATTTGACTGTTGTGGCTGTTAATTCCAGCTTCTCCAGCCCTGTTTGGGTGTAAGAATGAAGGTGTTTTTGCTCTCCCATAGACTTTAATGGTCATCGGAGATGATCGACTATCGAAAAACCTTATCGATGGTGGCCGACTATCGACTATCGCCCGATGTCGATAGCCAACGTAATCGCTCAACACTAGTTATGTTCCCTGAAGTCTACATTATAAGAGCGTCAACAAGGAGTTCTGGGACCATGTACAAGTGAAGGGACGCAGGTGCCATACAGTATACAGTTCACAAAACTCTACAAATATTTAGCTAATTTATGGTAAGACAGTCACTTTTCCTTATGAAACATACCTCAGCTGCTGCAGAACTGCATTTTGCAAAGGGAGAGGTTTGTTTTATGATGTTCTGTGGCAGCTGAGGAGTGTTATGAGGTTCTGCAGCAGCTGAGGTATATGATGATGTTGTTCACAAGCAGCTGAGGTGTGTATGATGAGGTTCTGCAGCAACTGAGATGTGTTCTAAGAGGTTCTGCAGCAGCTGAGACATGTATTGTGATGTTCTGCAGCAGCTGAGGCGTGTATTATGATGTTCTGCAGAAGCTGAGCCGTGTATTATGACGTTCTGCAGGAACTGAGGTGTGTCCTAAGCTGTTCTGCAGCAGCTGAGGTGTGTATTATGATGTTCTGCAGCAGCTGAGGTCTGTATTATAAGGTTCTGCAGCAGTTGAGGTGTATTATTAGGTTCTGCAGAAGCTGAGGTATTTTATGATGTTTGGCAGCAGCTGTGGTGTGTCCTAAGAGCTTCTGCAGCAGCTGAGGCGTGTATTATGATGTTCTGCAGCAGCAGAAGCGTGTATTATGATGTTCTGCAGCAGCTGGGGTGTATTATGATGTTCTGTGGCAGCTGAGGAGTGTATTATGAGGTTCTGCAGCAGCTGAAATGTGTATTATGATGTTCTGCAGCAGCTGAGGCGTGTATTATGATGTTCTGCAGCAGCTGGTGTGTATTATGATGTTCTGTAGCAGCTGAGGAGTGTATTATGAGGTTCTGCAGCAGCTGAGGCATGTATTATGAGGTTCTGCTGCAGCTGGGGTGTATTATGCTGTTCTGCAGCAGCTGGGGTGTATTATTATGTTCTGTGGCAGCTGAAAAGTGTATTATGAGGTTCTGCAGCAGCTGAGGCGTGTATTATGAGGTTCTGCTGCAGCTGTGGTGTGTCCTAAGAGGTTCTGCAGCAGCTGAGGTGTATTATAAAGTTCTGCAGCAGCTGAAGTGTGTCCTAAGAGCTTCTGCAGCAGCTTCTACTATGTGGCGTCAATCATCTTTGTATAATCATTGGGTTGTTACATCAAAATACAAAGTTATACAAATAATGGAAGTGACCACTGAGCTGTATCTTAGTCCCAGCCCCTGTGCGAGTGCTGGTCTTCCTGGGGGAACTATAAATTGTGTATTTAGTACATTGGTCTCTGGATCAATAAAGTCGAGAAATTCTTCTCTCCTTTCTCAAGAAATGAAATTCGTTCATTTTGCTGTAAATTTAAAATCTGGGTCTTTCGACTTCTTTCTCCCATGATATTTAGATGAGCTGATCTGTAAGCAATTGTTTGTTTCTTTTATGTGGATTTTATGGAATGCCAAATTTGTTTTAAAACCACAAGCTTTGTTGTGTTTTTTTTCATTGACCTTATTTGGGGAAGAAAACATAATCACTCAGGGTCTCCTTGGATCACAAGCTCCTCTTAGGACCATCAATGTTTAACTACTGGGGTCTGATCTTTACCCCCTCCCACCCTATGATCATCATAATAAAGGGGTCATGATGGCCCTGACAGGACCATCCACATGGGCACAGGAGCTCCTTGATGCTGGCGGCCAGTGCTGGGCCTGCAATTCCTCACATTCAAGTGAAAACGTATTGTGGCCCCTCCAAATTGCTTGAAACCTAGAGGCCACATGTATGAAAACTGTCTAGGTCTAAAATTCACTTTATTTCCCATAGCAACTAATCAGAGGTCATAGCAACAAATCAGAGCACCCCTCTCATTTCATATAGTGTTCTTGGAAAATGAGAGGGGCGCTCTGATTGGTTGCTATGGGCAACAAAGTGAGTTTTAGAGCTAGACAGTTTTCATACATGGGGCCCCTAGTACTTTCAGTCTCAGTTCTTCTACTTGCCCTTAGCAGACTACGTTGAATTAAACTTCTAGATTGTGTGAGTGACACCAGCTTTTTGCAGTAGTGCCATGGGCCCATCAATGGAATTTTATTCTTGGGGCCCACTAGTGGAGCTGATTTTTGAACCCCCCCCCCCTCCCATGGAGATGATTCTGGGGCCCACCGGTGGAGTTGATTCTTGGGGTCCACCAGTGGAGTTCAACCCTGGGGCCCACCAGTGGAGATGATTCTGCGACCCACCAGTGGAGTTAATTCTTGAGGCCCACCAGTGGAGATGATTCTTGGGACCCACCATTGGAAATGTTTCTGGGGCCCACCAGTGGAGATGATTCTGGGGCCCACCAGTGCAGTTGATTCTTGGGACCCACCAGTGGAGTTCAACCTTGGGGCCCACCAATGGAGTTGATTAGTGGGGCCCACCAAGTGGAGTTTATTTTTGGGACTTACCCTACAGCTACCGTACATGCCTCCTATGCTCTTTTGCTTTTTGCCTCTTACTCTCTACCTTTCTGCCTTTTCCAAGGATGTACAGGCAGTCCCCGGGTTACAAACGGGATAGGGACTGTAGGTCTGTTCTTAAGTTGAATTTGTATGTAAGTCAGAACATGTATATTTATTAAATTTAACTCCAGCAAAAAAAATTTGGGGGGTTTTGGATCGTGCAGGGAAGGGTTTTTACATTTGTTCTGTTATTTGTGCCCCTGTTTAGAAGATTTCACCTCAATTTCTGTATCTCATGTTCTGCTGTGGCATGCTGGCACTTGGTTATCATGGTGCGTGACTCAGTGTTGAATGTCAGCCACGCCCCATAAGTCTCCGTTTGTAACTAGGGGACGGATGTAAGTCGGAACGATGTAAGTCGGGGACTGCAGTTAAAAAGAAACTCCAGGTCCGCCATGCTCAGGAGCCCCCTTGGGGATTCTCATGTGCCCCTGTGTGCTAGGTTATATTTGTCACCTTTGTCTTTTCATACATACATTGTTAGTCTTGAAATTTTCCTTGGAGAACTGATCCATCTTCTTCATCATGCACGGTCCTGTGGCAAAACCAGACAATCCCATCTAAGTTTCAA
Organism: Phyllomedusa bahiana; assembly: GCA_025379985.1. Lineage (NCBI taxonomy): Eukaryota > Metazoa > Chordata > Amphibia > Anura > Hylidae > Phyllomedusa > Phyllomedusa bahiana. The sequence continues at coordinate 8,859 of JAODAL010029066.1, read as the reverse complement.
CACATAAATGAGGTCATTACATGGTGGAGGTTGGGTTTATGTGCCTGTAAAATGGCTGTAAATCAATTTAACTGGCAATTGACAACCAAAGAAAGTCAGCAGTGAGGCCGCTTACAACTGGTATGTGCCTCAGTGTGAGTGGTCTCCAACCTGTGGTTCTTCAGCAGTGGTGAGACTACAACTCGCAGCATACATCCCTGCAGATGTAGTTTTACAGCAGCTTGGGCTGGGGAGGATAAATGGGAAAATGATTCCCCTTCAACATGATTATAACATACTGTACATTTATCAATGCACTCATAATCCTTATGAAAGCCCCAATCCAAAACTCAAAATTCCTGGTGGTCCAGGGCAATAGAGTTAATTTAAGGATCTCTGGTGGTCTTGGGAAATAAGATCTCTGTTGGAGGGCAGTAGAAAGATTAAAGGGGGTTTCCCACAGAGCCTGCACTTCACAGCCAGCTTCCGATTCCCACTTCCTGTTCAGGTTGTGGGTGGTTCTACAGCAGTGACTGACATTTCAGCTTTGCTATTCTTAGCTGAGCTTAATACAGGGACATTGGCGTTGGAGGATTTTTAACAGCAGGGAACAAGGCTACAGGGCTCTTAAAGGTTAAAGTTTGTCAGTAAGAAACATAAACAAGCTCCTGTGCTGCTGATAAGACACTGCAGGAAGTAATATCACCATGGCTTTAAAGGCAAAATTTAAATGGTCAGTAGCCCCACAAAACTTTTGAAAAAATCAGGCATTAAAAAAACTGCTAAAAACGGGAAAAGGAAGAAAAAATCGAACAGCAAGGGTTTTTGGGGGCTTTTTTTTAACCTTTGCTTTATTTTCACTTAATTTTTTCCGCCCCCGGGGAAAAAAACGTTTTTATGCAAAGTAACTTGTCTTTGGTACAAAAACGAAGTGTGCTTTGGCATAGGAAATGCGTTTTCCTTTTAAAGAAATCAAATCCTGATAGCTAAATAAGAGGTTCCAAGCCGGGCCCTTGGGGGTTTTTTGGAAAAACCACCGGGAATTAGGGGGACTGTACGAAAAACGGCGCGCCAAAGCGCCTTTTTTCCCCCCGTTTTTTTTTTTCCGTGAAACCCTTGGGGCCTGTTGTAGGGTTGGGCCCCGCGAAAGTGCGACTTTAATGCGGGGGCAAAATTTTGACGCCTTCCCCCGGACGGGACAGACCACATTGAATAGGTTCCCTTTGTGGGGAGGCTTTTAATGCGGGCCAAAATTGCCGACCCGCATTCATAAAAGGGCGTGGGTTTTTGTTTTTAAATGTGGTTGTTTCCTCCCCCAAAGAAGGCCCCCCAAGGGGCGTCCCTTTCATGTTGGGTTTGCTTTTAGAAAATTGGCGAAGCTTGCGCCTAAAGGGCCCTAACACATAGGAGAGGTCCCCTCCAAACAGCGGACCCGGCAAAAAGGAGGCGCATTATACGCCAGAAACCAGCGAAAACTCCTCTACATGTCCCCCTAAGGGGGAAACCATGGATATTTATGCCTAATATCATGTACCCGGCTTCCAATGGTTCCGGGGCATTACAACCAGACGAGCGATCCTCAAAAAGTAGTTTTTTAAATAAAATAAGTCTCTTCGGTGTTGTCCCTTTTCCTCACAACTTAGTGTACCTGAGATTGTACACTAATTGCTTTTAAGTCGCAGTTTCTTAGCAGGGGGCCCCTTTTTTTCCCCCCCCTTTTTTTTTCTATTGCATAAAATAACTGCATCTTAGTAAGGAGGAAAGCTTCAGAGAATTATACTTATTAAATGTGAAGAAGAGATATTTAAAGGGGTTGTCTCATGTCAAAGTTTCATAGGGAAAGCCTGAAAGAAATAATGTGCTTTGCTCTGCCCCTTTAGGGGCACGTCTATAATTGCATAGAGCTCCATGTAGTCAGACCGCTCTGTTTATCAGTCTGATTAATAAATTACCTTCTCTGAGGTCTGGGAAGGGTTCTGAGCTAATTAAAAAGCGAGTAATTTGTCTTTTGTTGAAAGATTAATAACAACAAGCTTCACACGTGACCCGTGTGAACATCACTCCCTGCATCAAATTTGAAAAAACCGGGGGGGGAAAGTAAAAAAGGGCGGCATTTGGGAAAAACCAAAACCCTCGAGTGATAAAAAACACTTTTAGCCCTTAACAAAAAAAAATGAACAAAAGCAATATATTTGGAAAAACGTCTTCATTTAGTGTTCCCAAATTTTGAACTTAAAAACTTTGTAGGAGACAAAACCCTTTTAAAGGGGAATATGATCATTTTTATAGGGAATAAGGGATCTAAAAAATATGTTGAAAAAGGGGTTTCAATAAAAACCCACTCAAGACAAAGGGGTACACTGTCTGTCTGGAGTTCTTACTATAAGTACTGTGGGTTTTTGGGGGGGTAGCCACCCGGTAGGGCCAACAGAGGAACAGGTAAGAGCTTCAAGAAATTTCTAGATAACTATTTTTAACAAAATGTATAAAGTAAAATAATTATAAAATAATTTTGTTGTAAATAATATCTCTCATAGTTAAACACTTTGTATTATACTTTCAGTTAATTTGCTCAGTTTTCACAATTGTTATCTGCCTCGTACTGCGGTCCAAAGTTTACGTTTGACCTGAAAGGACATCTGTATGGAGTTTGTCATAGCTTTTGTTCTTCCAAATTCAAAAATACATAGTGATAACTCAACAGCTACTATCGGGAATATGGTATTGATGATGACACAAATAAAACAGCCTTCAATGCTGTTCTGGCCATCACAAATAATGAACTCAGACATGCACCTGATGGAGCCCATTACAAATAAATGGGGTCTGTCAGAATTTGAAAACAGATCCGTTATAGGTGTCATAGCTGTGTAATAAATGGAAGCTGTGACAGAATTTATGTTAATCACAGCAGAAGTTTTGGATTTTGTAGAGCCTTTACTGAACACACATTACGAATCTTACAATTTTTATTGCAGAACATCCTGATTAATCTGGATTTTTGACTTGTACAGTGAATAAAGAACAATCTCCGAACCTTAAACAACTGTAAGATGTGAAGCCTAAAAAGTCCACTCTGGACCCTTCCTGTGCTGTTAACTACCGACCAGTCTCTAACCTGCCCTTCATCTCTAAACTCCTGGAACACTTGGGTTAATCTCGTCTAATCCGCTATCTCTCTACTAACTCTCTTCTCGATCCTCTGCAATCAGGTTTCTGCACTTTGCACTCCATAGAAACTGCTCTAGCTAAAGTTTCTAATGACCTCCTCCCAACGAAATCTCAGGGCAACTACTTGCTGTTGCTTCTCCTGGATCTCTCTGCAGCATTTAACTCCATCGATTACCATCTTCACCTCAGCATGCTCAGCGCCATTGACCACCAGGACACCACTCTCTCTTGGTTGTCATCCTACGTCTCTGATCGCTCCTTCAATGTCTCATTATCAGGTTCTACTTCTTCTTCTCTCCCTCTTCCTGTCGGGGTTCCTCAGGGATTGCTTCTTGGTCCTCTCCTCTTTTCAATCTACACAGCCCCCATTGAACAAACCATCAGAAGATTTGGCTTTCAGTCCCATCTCTGCTGATGACACTCAACTATACACCTCTTCCCATGTTCAAAATTCAAAAAACAGTGGCACACTGTGGACTAAAGAAACTATCAAAAGGGACAAGGTATTTTGGAAAAGCATTACTGCTAACTAGGATACATGGAAAAAAATTTTGAGTTCTTTAGTTCACACTTTTGGCCAAAACTTGCTTAAGCCCACCTCCCAATCATCCCGGGACCTCAAAAGCAGGTGGATCCTACGCTATTGTTACCTCTCTATTGGGTCCTGTTCAGATCAGCACACTTCAGGGAGCGAACATACCTGCTTCAAAGCACACTACACTGATTTAAAACCATTTTGGTTTTTGCACCCCACCCACTTCCTCAGGTTTTAAATCAGTGTAATGTGCTTTGAAGCAGGTATCTTCGCTCCCTGAAGTGTGCTGGTCTGAGCAGGACCACATAGAGAGGTAACAATAGCGTAGGACCCATCTGCACTGAGGTCCCGGTGAAGTTCGGGGGTGGCTTAAGCAGTTTTGGCCAAAAGTGTGAACTAAGAAGCTCAACATTTTTTTCCATGTATCCTAGTTAGCAGTAATGTTTTTCCCAAAATTCCTATGTCCCTTTTGATAGTTTCTTTAGTCCATAGTGTGCCACTGTTTTTTGAATTTGAACATGTGTATGTATTGCTGCCACACCAGTGTGCATTCGTGCTTTTTTTAAACAAAGTTTTTTGATGTGCAAAACCAAATGTTGCTTTTGACTACACACCTCTTCCCATGACATCAGTCCTGCTCTCCTACAAAACACCAGTGACTGTGTGTCCGCTGTCTGACATTACGTCATATTTCCTCTCTCTACTAAATCTCACTAAAACTGAACTTCTTGTCACTGCACAATCTACTAAACAGTCCCACCCTGTTATTTATATCCTGTGTGTGGTACTACTATAAGCTATAGTAATGAGAGCTATGTCTACACAACAATGTTAAGATGCCGTCCAAAATCCCAACATTGCTGGTGCAGATTTCAGCTAATAACTGTGGTAAGTTTTCGGATTTGCTGTAGGCCCCATACATTGAATTTATGGGAATCCGATGGCAATTCTGCAGAAGATTCAGCAGGCTTGAAAATCCGCCGGAATCCGTCAAATTTTTAAACCGACCGGAAAAAATCCACGCTGTGTAGACCACAGTCAGATTTTCGGTGGGTTCAGTATTTGAAATCATCCAAAAATCTGACTTACCCAGTGCTGTGTAGACCACAATGAAAAATCCGTGCTGTAGTATACACAGCACAATGTTTTTCCGGTCGGTTTAAAATCGTTCGGATTCAGGCAGATTTTTAAACCTGCTGGATCTTCAGCAGAATTGCTGTCGGATTCCCGTAAATCAATGTCTACACAGCACTGGGTACAGATGGATTTTCGGCAGATTTTAAATACTGAATCCGCTGAAAATCCAATGCGAATCCTGTGATGTGTAGACATAGCCCAAGGCAGCAGGCCCACTGTCTTGGGGTTGTACTAGATTCTTATCTGTCCTTCACTTCTGTCAGTTGCACCTTAAGAATATATCCAAAATCCATCCTTTTCTCACTGTGGAGAACTGAATTTCTCATTACTGCTCTTATTCTTTCTCGTCTTGACTACTGTAACTCCCTACTTGTTGGTCTCCCTCTCTGTAAACTCTCCCCTCTCCAATCTGTCCTGAATGCAGCAGCCAGCCTCATCTTTCCTTCCAGCTGCTATACTGATACCTCTACCCTGTCTCAGTCACTGCGGTGGTTGCCCATTCAGTACAGAATACAATATAAACTAATCACTCTCACTCATAAAGCTCTCCAAGGTGCTGTATCCCCTTACATCTCCTTCCACAAGAATTAAAAGGCCTGTCTTATCATCTGTGGTTTTGCAGAGGTCTTCCTTAGAAGGATGAAAGCATCATATATTGCCTCATACATATCCATTGATTCTGTGTACTGCCATACTGTATATATGGTCCAACATTTATTTTGATGAAGCCTAATAGTAGTTTTTTTTAAAATACAAATCTCGGTGCCATAGATACTTCCTCATTCCATTGAAATAGAACTCAATAACGCTAAAGTCATCTCCATATGTTCCTCTAGACCTTTGGGTTCTGTTGTGTTAGGGGCTAATTTTTGTGACAGGACCCTGGCCCTGCCAGAGGAACCCTGATCATTAAAGGCCAGCCCAGCCCTGGGACCACTATATTAATGTTTTTTTTCTTAATGCATCCAAAAATCCCCCTTACCACTCTTTAAACATACGTTTGAAAAAAAATTTAAAACCTTTTTAATTTCCAAAAAAAACTTCCCTTTGGGCCCTTGTATTTCCCCGGCCTAGAAAGACTGCTGCATTTGCCATCAATTTGCAGCCAGTGAGGTCAAAACTAATGTTATCACTAACGATTATAAGAACATGCTTTTCACCTTCACTCCGTCTCATCCTTTGGGGCTACAATCACATTTTTTTCAGATCCCTATCAATTGCTCATTGATGGCACATCTTTTCAATCAATCATCAATGTCTGTGAGACAAAAAACATTTTAATATATCACCACCAATTAGTTTTATAGTAAAAAAAAAAATCTGTAATCAGATATAAAAGAACCATGATAGCAGCCAGACACTGTGATGAAATACTCTGGATTATCACATCAGTCATAGGAAAGTGCATAACGGTTACACTGGTAGAGAAAAACAGACCTAAATACAAAGCTAACATGAGATATGTTACTCCTCCAGTCAGAAGACTTTCCCAGTTGAGTTTTATGCTCTGTAGTGTAAGAATTCCCTGAAGCTTCTAAGACAAAGTGCTGGTGGATGAAAATTTATCATATTGCACATTAACAAAGGGGGGTTTTTCCACTTTTTAATTGCTTACACTATGGGAAAAGGTAAATTGTGAAGCTTAGTACCAAATACATTGCTGTTCTAATTTTGCTTAATTTCAAGTTTAAAAGTTCATACTCCTGCTTATTTACAGAGGTTTTCTGGGGTTACCGACCCCTCTCTCTTCCTACACCCTGGCTGAGATGGGACTTCATCCCCTGTGTCTTATCATCACACAGGAGCATGTTTATGTTTCTTAGACAAATGTTCATAGGGCGTAAATTTTTGCACATTTCGAAACGTATTTCCCTCAAATTTCGGACGAGAGCGCGCCGAAATTACGGTAACCATTTTCCATACCGAACTACGTAAGCCTCCTCCCCCGCTCACAATACAATCGTTTTGTATGCGCGGGGAAAAAAGGGGACTATCAATTATTCGCGCAAATACTCCGCAGTAATGAATTCAATGGGGCCCGCGGCTGTCATCCCCGGCCCTCGAGAGGCACCTATCACCGACCCCGAAAGACACATTACTGCAGCGGTACTGTAAGCGCCACAATCCATCATGTGATCGTACCCTAACTCTTTAGATCCTCCACCTCTGCTGTTAATCCCTCCATTCATGTGCCTCTAATGGGCTTAGTTTGGAATAGGAGCCAGCAGAGCTGAGATGTCATTGACTGCTGTCGAACTACCCACAACCTGACCAGGAAGTAGGAGTCTGTAACTGACCATGAAGAGCAGGCTTTAAGTAACAGCCAGGTGAAAAAAAAACCCTTTAAATGTACCTGGGATTTTTTGGTTTGGACAATATATATACATGGGATAAATTTTTTTTGATGATGATCTAACCAGTGAATTAGTTATGTTTTCTGTTTTGATGTTTATAGATGATATGTGGTATTTACCCACTGAGGAGTCCTTGAAATAGACAAAAACGCTTTTGGGGTTATTTTAGCGCATTTTTTTGTCCCCCATTGATTGAATAAACATTCGGGGCCCTTTTGGTGCAGAAAAGTATTGGCATTTTTTAAAAAACCCCTTTTTTTAGATTTTATTTTGTCTGTTTTGGGTTTTTTTTTGTGGTTTTGGGGGAGGGGGTTGGGTCCGTCTTTACTATATGAAAAAGTTCTATTCTTCCTTTCTATATACAACTATTTGTTCACCTACTTTTATTCGCCTCCCCTTTCTGTGATTTATTTGAATCGCCGTTCGAAATAATTTTTTAAAGGGGGTTCTTATATAGGGTATGTTGAGGTTTTTTAGGGGGGTCGCCCTTTCGGGGGGGTTTTTTCCCCGTGTGTTAATATCTAGGGGCCCTATAGAGACAGTTTGGTTTGCTGTTCTTCTTTTTTTTTGCCCTGTTAGTATATGGTAATATGTTTTTAGACTATATATAATTAAAAGGTATGTTTTAAAGGAGTAGTTATTCTTTGTTTGTATCATGTGATCGTACCCTAACCCTTTAGATCCTTCACCTCTGCTGTTAATCCCCCCTTCATTCCTCTAATGGTTATTTTTGGAATAGGACCAGAGAGCTGAATGTCTTGACGCTGCGAACTACCCACAAACTGACCAGGAAGTAGGAGTCTGTAACTGACCATGAAGAGCAGGCTTTAAGTAACAGCCAGGTGAAAAAAAAACCTTTAAATGTACCTGGATAATTAAACAAAAATTATTTGAAAAACTACTGTAAGGTCGCTATGGGTGAGTGCATAGCTCTACCATGTAAATCAACAGAGATCCATTGGAAGCTTTGAACTCCACAAGAAATATAGGTCCTATAATTGATTTCATACAGGTGTATATATTCTGCAATCATTTGCGTTTATGGATTATGGCATTTGACTACGGTGACTGTGTTATCTCAAACGCTTGATCCTGGCCTATTACTTCCAGCTGTATCAAGCGTAAATCTTGCAAGATGAAACTAAGGTCAGTGCATCTCCGAGGGAGTGAATCGTACTTCCTATATTCAAAGAATATATACATTAAACCCCTAAAGACTTCTCATTCTTCTGAAGTTCTATGACCTTACATATTTATTCCTAAAAACATACCTTAAATTGTAATTGGTTTTGGGAAAGTCATGTGATACTGTTCCTGTCTGGCAAAGCATTGAAGTGCCCAAATAATGAATCAGATTTCTGGGGGTAGAAACATAACTGAGATTCCTATGTAAATATGCCTAGGGCCCCCGACTCTGAGTCCTCTTATGTTATAGAGGGGAAATTAAACCTTTCAGTTTTAGGAAAGTGAATTATCTCCCAGAGAACCCCCAAAGAACCATCACCATCAACTGCAACAAAGAAGCTTGGCACTGGAATAAGCAGAGAATTCTTGAATTTTATACTTGAGATTTGCTGATTTCCCCCCCATCGCACATTTTTTGCCGCCTACAAACCCGGGGTTTTTCTTTTTTTGTCGGGGGCCCGGGGCCGTCATACTAAAATTAAAATCCGCCCCCCGCCT
>JAODAL010029065.1:0-52253 GCA_025379985.1 Phyllomedusa bahiana | reverse complement strand
AGCGCGACTATTACTAAAGATGTGGCGAGATTGGCTTAACAACATCAGGGATTGCACCCCCTTTTAACTGCTATGTACTCTTGTCCATTAAATTACCCAATGAATAAGAGTTAAACAGCCCTTTTAGTACGACTTACACAACTCGCTCATAGTTACTAAGGTTTCACACATGCCTCACAAGGTAAGTACGCAAAAGACCCCGGATTTACATATATGAGACCCAGCAGGACGGAAGGGCAGATGTGGATAATAACCGGATTTCTCCTCCTGATAATCCCTTAGTTTACCAGATATTAATCACGTTAATAGTGGTTTCTCTACAGACAATACAATTTTCAGATTACGTTAAGATCAACAACAAACCACATTTTTGACAAACGGAAAGAAAATGTTTAAACATATTTTTTAAATATTGATAAAATAGTGTACAAAACTTATTCAAAATATTTTATTCATATACTTCTGCACGATAATGTAAGAGGCGGGTTTTCCCTATGTCTAGATAAGAGATCGTTTTACAGCAGCTCTCTCGTCAAGCGCTGTGCTTGGGACTCCCATTAAAATGAATAGAGAGTAACCACAAAAGCATTTCCACTTCTCTGTTCTGAAAAGGGAGTTTCAGGGGCCTCCACCTATCATTCATTTATGGATGGACATAAATCCACTATAGGTACTAAAAAATGTGAGTTACTGGTTCCAAAACACTTTGAAGAATTAGGTCATCATATGAATGATCTTAAATTAATATATGTAGATCCAAGTGATCATGTACCCATTTTTTACAAACCTTGTGGTGAGCCATAAGAAAGGTTTTAAAAGGCGCGTGAGCAGATGAGTATTACGCATAACATATGGCACATAATTAGAGATGGGCGAAATCCGATTCTAACAAGTGGAAATTCGTTTAGAATTTCATGAAAACTTCGGTTCGGAATGAAGTCGAAGTTTGGGGGGGATTCGGTGAACGAACAGTTGTATGCTATTATTATGTGTGCTACTTAGATGTACACGCGCTCGGCTCGTGTCAGACACATGGCCGTTACATGGGGCATAAGCAACTCTGTGAGGAAGAATGGCACTCGGCCTGCATGACATTTTTCATACGGATGAATCCAATCGAGAGACCGGTGGGAGTTCGTGTTCGTTCATCCGTATAAATATGCACTATATAAGTCCGAGTCTTCGTGTTAAGCTAGTCCAAAAATAGGGATAGACTTCCACTCCTCTCACTTAGAGTACTTGATCAGGACAGGTGCTGCCTTGCGGCTTATTTGATGATAGCTCTCACTGAAGACTGATTTTTTATATAGCGATTTTTGTGGGGTGTCTCAGCTTGTCACAGAGACTGTTCTACTTTCTTGATTTTTTGGGTAATTGCACTGAAATCCAGTGTGAGTCCACTGCAGCTGATCATATCCAGTTTCAATCATACCAAATGGGAATCCTAAGCAGTTCCTGTTGTAACTCATCAATTAAAAAACAGACGTATTTACAATGACACCAATCAAACCACTTCATTATTGGCTGCTGCATTTCTATTGCGCAACTTACTAACATCCATAGGTTATACTTTTCAGCAGTATGGGCGTTGTATTTTTGTGACTGGATATGTGGGGCTTAGCGCCCACATAAAACCGTGAATTTTACAACACAAAATATATACATTTTCTCCTGATTAGCCATAATTCACAAGCGAAGGCGTTATCTAAACTTCCATTTTTATCTCTTTTGAGTGGTAGTCGTACAGAACACACGCAATTTATTAACACGCTACAAAGTCTTACTATTGTATTGCGTGGTGCCTCCATTGTTTGGTTCGCAATTTACACCAGAGGGTTAACATTGAAAGCGCGTCTGTTTTACTTGTCGTGAGCTGGTGTTGCGCTGCACGTACACTAAGAAACCGTACTTTTTCAACATCCACTCTACATTACACATACATCTATTCCTGTAGCCATAATTACACAGTTCTACTTATATACAGGCGAAGTAAATTACAAATTTATTATCTCTTGTATGTGTGGCGTAAAAAACAACGCAAGTTGTACACACGCTACAAAAAGCTACTACAGCATATACGTGAGTGGTCCCCAAATGTTTAGGCGCAATTTACATCCAGGGGTTAATTAAGCGTCTAGCACTTTTCTGTCTGTTGTGCAGACCCCAAGAAATCGATCATTTTCAACGCCAAAATATATACAATTCTATTACCTGAAGTCATAATTCTCACACTGACGAACAGGATGCAATTACTAATCTTTATCCTCTTTGTTGTCAGTGGACGTTACAGAAAAAACAACCCGCCAATTGTAACAACGCTCCACTGAAGGCTACTAGTTTTTTGTGTTTGCTCATTACTTTTGCGCAATTTACATCCATGGAGGTTATATCTAAGCGTTTGGATTCTGCAGTTGATACTCATTAAAAGAAACTTTTTTTCTCTCTCTCCACAAGAAGACAAAATCGTCTATAGCAATAATTGATATCCACAGAAATAGTTCATAATTACAATGCTGTCACTTTATGAGACTTTCTCATTAAATCAAGTTACAGTAAGAGATAAACATTAGTATTTTTCAAACGGCAACATACAAGTCAATTTTTTCCTGCCCATTTGCGGTGGAGCGCCATCTCAACCAAGGGTCTCCCCAACTCTTCTATTGGGTTCATTTTGGCTTCAAATCACGCGGGGTTTGTATTTATCATATACAAGATATCGTTAATCAATCTCATTGTTCTGACATTTAGACAAACAGTCTCTTCGTCAGACAGAGATGGTGGTCAGGACTGCTTCACCTGCGATAGGCAGAAGGCAGCACAACATTACCTGGAGCCAGTAGGTCGCATCACCAGGCAGAGAGAGGAACGTCGCAGCCACGCGTCACTTCATCTTCGGTGAGACCATCCTAACTATGCCGCGCTGTCATCACAGCGGCATGTGTACGACTAGCAACCCCAATTTGGTCTTGATTCTAGGTAGCTACGGTCATCCACTATCTTCCGCAATGACATTCTTACATACCCCAGCACAAGATCGGTGGGATCGTCCGAGCACACACAACCCTTCAGTTGGCATTGCACCGGGAGCGGAGTTGCACAGCCCTCGACTGTCTCAAACCCTATTCCACCCGCTTCTGTCCCATCCGGGTTCCCCTCAGCCAGAGATCTAAACTATGTGGCGTCTGGGCTCGCGTCCCACTATATAGCGAGGATGAACAATTTGAGGAATGGCAGTCCAGTGCAGCACTTGGCAGCGAAGAAATGAGGTGCGCGGCGGCCCATATCCCCTGCTTCTATAGCGCCAAGTTAGGACCGGCAAAAGTATAGATGTTGAGATCTGGCATGGGCAGGTCATGCTTGTTAGGCGGGTCCAGCCTCTGCATACCAAGACCGGTGATGAGGACCAGCAGTGACGATAGAAACACAAATACAGTGTCCTTCAATTAGATGTATACCGAGCACGCATTATAGGGTTGAGCCCATGAGTGAGGGCGCAAGGATGCTTTCCTAGCAGAGCGTCAGAGAAGAGGGGCGGTCAGCTCGCGCGTCAGGCGCCTTGCAGCCCAGCAGATCCGGGGCCCCTGGATCGATCAGCGCTCCGGTGCCTGGCTCTCGCGTGTAGTCAGCAGGATAGCATAAATGTGAGGTCGGGAGCCAGCGGCCAACGGGTTAAAAAACGCCCTTCGCAGTGGCCAAGAAAGTAGTGGACCACAGGGGCTCAGCGAGCATCGGCCCGGCAGTAGTCCAATCAGTGCGGAGCGTTGGCCGCGGCAAAACCGATACTCGAACCCCTTCCTTATATACACGTCTCGCGCTTGAGGGCTGGGAGATGCTGTCTATAGCTCTCTCCACAGAGTTGACACCTCTACAGGAGCGCCGAATTAATCGCACGCGCGCGACGTATACTGTAAGACATGACTAGCTGTCAAGACAGAAACTTGACAACGCGTGGAGCACAGGCGGAGTAACTAAGTTGGCACCTAACAAGCTTTCAAACCTCTCACTGGCCCTTAGCGTCAACACATGCAGCGTCACCATCCGGTGGCCTGCGAAAACGTGAGCTCAGATTCTGCGTCGGTACCCCACTTCCTAGTGCACCTGCCGGTGCAATGTCAGCGCGACGCAGCAGTGCCCAGTGGCACGTCAACAATGCGCATGCATAATGCACAAGTCAAGGCTCCAACCAACCTCTCGCAGAAGTGAAGTGCTGTTTTCTCTTTTATGTGAACATCATCTCCCGTCCAGATGCTTCTGACACGCTCTCTCTATCACCACCTCATATGCGCCAGAAAGAATTCGTTTCAGCGAGCGCGATTTGTAATAAGAGACAACAGTATGCGTCCAACCATCCATTAGGTGCAGCACTACCCTTGCTACCTGGTCCAAGTTTGTTTAGTACTGCAGTCCCTCCCTTTCCAAATGATGGACCTCTGCACCATTCAGAGAACTCAATGCGCTTGTGCCGAGCCGAGATGAGGGGAAGAGTTACCAAGCGTAATTTAACATTTTCCCAAAAAGGCAGTACCAGCACTTCATAAATATGGTAGGGGTAGCCAGTCCTAAAGCTTATCATGAGATGTACTGACATCCAAGGCTGCAGCGGCACAGCGGACCTCTGGAGAGCTTGTAACTAAACTGGGTCAAGAGGCCAGTACATTGTCCTTACGGCCCACTGGGTGATAGGTATCTTCCGGCCCAGGCACTTCTCCCAACAACTTGGACATAAGACGCCTGCAACACCTCCCTCCACGTTTTCAAACTGGCGGCTCCTGCGCCAAAGCTCCGCTCTCCTCCTCCTCCAGCCACCAACCTACCATCTCAGCCTCCACAGTACTGCTGCCATCATACCACATGTTGTAGGGCACAGCATTGTCACGCAGTTCTACACCTGGCTTGCCCACTCGGCGAACGAACGTCACCCATAGGGAGGAACTGCTCTGCGTCATGCAGCAAGAAATCGATGTGTGGCCTTTCTCCCCGCCCAACTGCCAATCTGAAACCATGTGACGTGACAGATGGGCGGAACGATGGTTCACGCCTAGCGTGTGCGATGCACACCGTAGGCGGTGATGGTCCATCCCTGTGCGGCAGATCAACGGCGTCTCTTAACCATATCCAGTGTTCAATCTGGTTTGTGAAAAGGTTTACACTGAACGTCCTTATTCCTCCACCAGAGATCTTCATACATTCTGAAAATGGCCAGGTACCAGACATGTCGAGACCTTTTAGCACTTTTATCCATTCGTACACGACAGCCAGGAACAAAGCCCCACCTGGAGTTGCAGCATAGCATATCAACGGCCTCTACCCCAACACCACTCTGATATGCGATGTTTTCCAGCCGTTGGAATTCCAGCCTGCACATGTTGGACCGAACTGTATGAACAGAGAAAGGCCTTAACGATTTCTTATGATGATCCAGGGCAGACAATGTACTCCCCAGTGTACTTTCTCTGATGTCAGCCATGGCAGCTCCATCCGCTTGAACACCTGCCGTTTGATGAGCCATTCTTCGATGAGGCCACGTTATTTGTCAGTCCGCCATGACTAACGGGATGAAATAACGGTCATTCCACTGCTTCATGAGTCCTGAGAACAGACTTCTGGCTGCGAATAGTCTGATCCTGGGAACAAGTAGACTTGAGAGACCGTGGACGACACTCTAGCGCGAACACTCGTCGTAGAGCCCTATTACATGAGTCCTGGATGATGCAACTAATCATTGAGGTAGCAGGAGAGAATGGAGGACATAGAGGAGCAGAAGCATTGTATTGTTGAAATGAGTGGATTATTCTACCAGGGATGACCAAGAAGATGAGCGGAGAGCTCGATCATCCTGCACGGTGATGGATGTGAATGAACGATAGAGAGGAAGCACGACAGGGCAGATGACCCCCCAAGACACCAGTTGCTCAGTATCTCAACAGTGTGAACACATCATAGAGGCAGGAGAGAGCACACCATCGGAGTTCACTGCTGCACGATGAGCCCACAGCACAGCTTATTATTGCCTGGCTAGATGACATCCAGAATAGTACAGGTGCATCACGGGCAACAACTCGGGCGATGTACTATCTGTGCTCTCCACACCCTATTCGAATCTAGCCCCGCGCTACCAGTCCCAAAAATGGGAGAGCCTTATTTCCCCTACTCGCTATTGAATATGTGACCTCATCACACTCAAATACTATAGACAGTGAAATCCTCCGTACACTTAGTTTCTGGCCGTCTCCTAATTTGCGGCATCATATCCCTTCCTCTTCGACATGGTCTAGACGTGGGAGTCTTTCCTCAGCACTGCACTTTGAACTCTACTACCAATACGGCTTCTAGAGAAAAACAAAGAGGTGGGGAGGAGGTTGTAGCAACAGTACCGATGCTTCTAATTACAGCACACAATCTAAACAAGCTCTAAGCGAGAGAGATAATTGCTCTCTGATATCATGAAGCTGGTACTTTCACCGCCTAGAGAGGATAGTCCGCCATCAGCAGCAGCACGCAGCAGGACCTGCGCGAGCAGTATCCACTCGAACCAACAGGGCAGCAGGAAGCTAGTGGCGGCCAACTTGGAAGCACCTGCCACCGACCCCAGTTTAGAAGATCCGCGGAACTACTGGGCTGCACAAACTGGATGTGTGGCCCATAGCAACTGGCCGAGTTTTCTAGACTCGTGGAAAGCTGTCTCCGCTCGGCCCAGTCTAGTGTGGCATTCAAGCGTGTGTTTCAGACTTTTATGGCGGCGGAGTGCCAGCGATTACCTCCAAGAGTAACAAAAAAAAAATACCCCCGCTTGACTCCAACGAGGGCAATGTGGGAACGACTGACCTTTGTCAAGATGAATACAGGCCGTGGATACTCAGGGATGCAATAACCAATAGTGAGTTTCCACACACCAATTGTCCTACACTAGTCGTTCAGACTTTCTCCTCAGTTTCCGCAGACATACGCCACTCTGAGCGCCCAAACCTAGTGGAGAAATGAGTCTGGTGTTCAAACCTACCTGCCTCAGTCCACTCTATCATACTGATGCCGCCACCCGCTCTAATCGCCACACAACCTGGCTGACAGTTTCTTTCTCCCATCTGTCACCAAAGCCAATCTTTACCAGGGACATGGTACTTGTCCACCACACGCTCCACACTCTGTCATCTGTGCCACTGTATCTGACCTCATGCTGCTGATCTGTTAGCTGCTGCCGTGGACCTCCACACTGTTTCATTGTCCACCAGTGGACCTACTCCTGTTTTTTTCCACACCACGAAATGTCATTGTGCCACTGCCCTGACCTCATCTGCTGCTGTGGCTGCTGCCGTTACCAATCCACACTGTGCTCATCCCCACGTGGGGCTCCTGTTTGACCTCATGGCTTCTGACTGCTGGCTGCTGCCGGTGACCTACACACTGTTTCACATTGTCGCCACTCTGTACTACTCCGTCCTGTTTTTGCCACCTTATCCTCCAGAATGTCTTCAGTGCCTACTTGTCTCAGCACCTGACCATCATAGTCTGGCTGGCTGGTGACTACTGCCGTTAGACCGTTCTATCCAACAACTCTGTCCATGTGGCCACTGTTCTGACCTCATGCTGCTGATCGGTGGCCTGTCTGCGAGTGCACCTCACATTTCCTGTGCGTCATTGGTCTGCCACTCGTCTGACCTCAGTCGCTTGTGCTTGCTAGGGTGGCACCGCTGCGTCACTGGACCGATACCTCACTGGTGTCTTATGACTCCAATCTCTGTGGTCCTACTCCTTTTCATTTCTGCCTACCTCCAGAATGTCATCTTGTGCCACTGCCGCGCCTCATGCTGCTTTGCAGAGTGTCTGGGCTTGCTGATCTACCGTTACCTCTCCACACTGTGTCCTATTGTGCCCTGTCTGACCTCATGCTGCTGCTGCTGTGCTGCTGCCCACTTGACCTACAACTAACTGTGTCATTGTGACACTGTCTGACGCTCCATGCCGCTTCGTGGCTGCTGCCGTGACCTACCACTGTGTCATTCATGTCCCACTCTGTGGCCTAGCATCTGTTATTTTGCCATCCCTCCCTCCATGAACCTCATTATGCCACTGCCTGACCATCATGCTCTATCTATGCAGTGAGATCTGTCACACGAGTTCACGACCGTCCACTACTGATGATCCATTGATGTCACTGTTCTGACCTCATGCTGCTGTGCTGGTGCTGCTGACTATACTGTGTGAGCCTACACACTGTATAGCAATTTGTGTCGCCATCATCTGTATTAGTCCTACTGCCCGTTCATTTGACACCCATCCATAATGTCCATTGTCCACTTGCAGGTGCCTCACCTCATGCTGCTGCTAGTTGCCTTTCTGTGCCGTGACCTACACACTCTGTCATTAAGTCCTACTGTCTCACTCATGCTGACTTCTACCTGATGTTGGCTGCTGGCCCGCGACCACTCCACACAGTGCATTGTGCCACTGTCCCTACACTCATGTCTGCAGCTGTGGCTGCTGCCCAAGACAGGACCTTACACCCTGTTCATTTGTCCCCCCTCTCTGTGGCCTACTCCTGTTTCATTCTGCCACCCCTTCGCAGACAATGTCATTGTGCCAAGCTCAGCTCTGACCTACAGTGCTGCTGCGGTGGCTGCTCGCCGGGACCTACACGACTGTTGATCCATGTGCGAGCACACACTTGTCTGACCTCGAATGCTGCTGCTAGTGTTGGCTGCTGCCCGTGACCTCCACACTGTGTCCATTGTTGCCACTGGTTCTGACCTTCATGCTGCTGCTGTGGCTGCTGCCGTGACCTCTCTCACACTGTGTCATTGTCCACATCTGCGTGGCATCTACTCCTGTTTTTGCCACTCCAAATGTTCATTGTGCCACTCCAGACGTGACCTCATGCTGCTAAGCTGTGACTGCTGGCGAGAGACCATCCACCACTGTGTCATTCACGTGCCACTGTCCTGACCTCAAGCAGCTGCGCTGAGGCAGCTGACCGTGACTTCCTACACTGTGTCATCGTGCCACTGTCCTGACCTCATGCTGCTGCCTGCGTGGCTTGACTGCCGTGGCCTCCACACTGTGTCATTGTCCCACTCTGTGGCCTACTCCTGGTTATTTTGCGCCACCTCAAGAAGTCATTGTGCCACTCTGCCTTGACTCTCATGCTGCTGCTGTGTCTGGTGCCTGGACCTCCACACATGTAGTCACACATTGTGGACGGTTACCCCCCCCCCCCCCCCCCCACCTCTGTGGCCTACTCCCTGTTTTTGTCCACACCGTCACGAATGTCAACTTGTGTCCATCTATCTCAACCTCATCATGCTAGCGTGCTGCTGCGTGACCCTCACACACGCGTGTCCGAGTGAGTGCTACTGTCTGACTCTCTTCAAATTATTCGAGGCTAGCTGTGGCCTACTGCCGTGACCTTCACACACAACTGTGTCATTGTCCCATCCTGTTGTCCCTACTCACCTGTTTTTCTGCCACTCTGTCCAGACAATTTCACATTGTCGCACTGCGTCATGACCCTCAGCTCGCTGCTTGTGTGTCCGCTGCCAGTGCACCTCCACACAGGATAGTTCATTGTGTCCACTGTCTGACCTCATGCCGAGCTGCTAGTGGGATTGTACCATGTGACCTACACACTGTTTTATGTCCCCACTCTGTGGCCTACCCTGTTATTTTGCCCCATCACAGAAATGTCCAATGGCCACTGCCTAACCTCATGCTGCTCTTGTGGCTGCTGCCAGTGACCTACACACTGTGACATTGTGCCACACGTCTGACCTCATGCTGCTGCTGTGGCGCTGCTGCACATGGGACCTCCACACTGTTGTCCATTGTTGCCACTAGTCTGACCTCATGCT
Source organism: Phyllomedusa bahiana (assembly GCA_025379985.1). Taxonomy (NCBI): domain Eukaryota; kingdom Metazoa; phylum Chordata; class Amphibia; order Anura; family Hylidae; genus Phyllomedusa; species Phyllomedusa bahiana. The sequence goes on along the minus strand of JAODAL010029065.1, from coordinate 42,411 downwards.
GCTGTCGAAGTGGCTGCATGCCTAAAGCTCGCGTATTCACCCGTATCACATCTTAGTCACAGTCACCTATCTTATGATCCCAACTCTCTTGGCCATACTGCCTGTTTTGCAAATCGAACTTCTCAGTTCTCTCTAGTCATTCGAGATGCCTCACTAGGCCTGCTCTACATTGCATAAGCTCTGATCGTTAGACTCTACTGCCTTTATGTGTACTCTACACATCTGAGTATAATCAACTGGCGTGCACACCGTCTCTGACCCCTATTGCTTTTGCTCTTGCAGCTATGAGAGCTTGCACGATGTGACCTCTCCCACTGTGAGTCATTCAGTGTCACACTGTTCCTTGCGACACCTCTCATCGCTGCTGCTGTTCTCGCTGCGGCCCTGTGACCTTCACACTGTGTCATTGTCCCCACTCTGTGGCCTACTCCTGTTTTTGCCGACCTCCAGAATGTCATGTGCCACTGCCTTGACCTCATGCTGCTGCTGCGCACTGCTCGCCGGTGCCTACACACTGTTGTCATTCAGTGCCACTGTCTGACCTCATGCTGCTGCTGTGGCTGCTGCCCTGACCTCTCAACACTGTGTCCAATTTGCCCACTTCTGTCTGGCCTACTCCTGTTTTACTTGCCACACTCCCGAATGACATTGTCTACCTACTGTCTGACCTCATGCTCGCATTGAGCTGTCTGTGCTGCATGACCTTACACAGATTGACCCCATCCCACACTGCTGTCATTGTCCCACCTCTGTGTCGACCTTACTCTCCAGTTTTGCCACCTCAAGAAACAGTATTGTTCTGCACTGTCTTACGCATCATGGTCTGCTAGCGGTGTGGCTGCTTACATACGTGACTACACATCACAGCTGATTAGTGTCATCTGACCCCACTCTCTTAGTGGTGCGCATCACTCTTCTCGAGATTCTATTCACCTTCCAGAAATACGAACATTTCGCTATCGGCCGCAGTCAGCTCTCTCATGCTGCGCGTTGACACGGCACTTAGCTGCCATATGACCCCACAAACACAACTGTGTCAACTTGTTACCCACTCAGTGCCCTACTCCCTTTTTCTTTTTTCCACCTCCAGAATGTCAATTGTGTCCAACTGCATCACCTCCCGCGCTTGGCTGTCCTGTGCCGGTGACCTACACACTGTGTCTTTGTGCCACTTGTCCTGACCTCATTCTGCTGCTGTGGGAGTGGCCTGCTGCGTGACCTCCAAACTGTTGTCATTGAGCCACTCGTCTGTACCTACAACTGCCTTGCATACGCTCGTGTTCTGAGCTTCCTGTGACCTACACACTGTGTCATTTTCCCACTGTCCTGACCCACATGCTGCTGCTGAGTTGCTTGATGCCGTGACCTACACACTCTGTCATCTAGATTGCCACTGCGTCTGACCTCATCTAGCGCATGCTGCCGTGACCTTCCATCTACTTGGGCTCTTCTGTGATACCACTCTGCTTGAGACCTATTCCGTTTTTGCCACCTCCAGAATGTCATTGTGCCACGTCTGACCTCATGCTGCTTGGAGTCTTAACTTGACCCTCTACATTGCCGTCTTCTCCTTTGAACCACATTCTGTCAATAATCGTTGCCTACCCTTGAAGCTTCTCAGCTTGTTTTTTTCCAGCTTTCTCTGGCATGACTTTATCAGGCAACATTCCCCTTCAGTTTTTGGTCAGTTTTGGGCCGTCTTAAGTGCTCAGGGAATTTTATAGTAAAGGGCGATTCTAAGAGTGGCTGCAGTCATGTGCGTGTCAAACTAAAACACAACATTGTAATGAAGACCAAACCAAGCCCCCCTTTTGCATATTTAAAGCATGCCACAACTTTTCTACAGAAACCCGCAGCCTCTGTGCACCTGGAAATAGCTGTTTTTTAAACGTGATTCGTGCCGAAGTAATTCGGAACGAAGTTATTTTTTCCCGAGAAATTCGGCGAAGTGAACGAAACGAATTTCGGGAAATTCGCCCATCTCTAGGCATAATACATTTTATCCTCATGGGCTTAATTTGGATTATACTTTAAATGTATTTTTGTGACTTTTCTTACTTTACCTGTTGCCATATCATTAATTTATTTTTTTCAGTTTTTTTTTTTAGATGAATTTAATACACTTTGGCACTTGTCACTTTATGGAATTGCTGTGAACTACATCACTCCCTGCATTGAGGTCACCCCCTTTGGAATGCATCAATGTTGTTTCATTATTTTTTTCTACATGAATTTTTTACTATATTATTTTTTATTTATGATTTTTTTATTTATTTGCAGATTTCTTAATAAAGTTAGTTATTTGATTTTTACATTGGACACTACTGGTCAGCTCTTTTATATGGGGAGTCATACACTTATACACTGCTCAAAAAAAAAGTGAACACTTAACCCCTTACTGACACTGGAAGTATGAGTATGTCCTCATATGGGTAAAGGACTCCATGATCCCGCTACAGAGCTGATGAGTGTTAACCGCTAATTGCAGCTAACACCTGCCGCTTACAGTGCGGAATGGTGCCAGCATCATCCTGCACTCTATGAATCCTTAGACACCACAGCAAAGATGGCCGACCTCACTTCAATCAGGGCGCCCATGGCAAAATTTCGGCTCACAATCGGTTACATGGCAGCTGGAAGCGTTGTGAAGACTTCCATCGCTGGCATGTGTAAATAGAATGTAAAATAAATATTAAAAGTTCAAATCATCCCCCCTTTTGCCATTTTACTAATAAAAAAATAAAATAATTAAGGTTAAATAATAATAATACTTAAAAGTTGCACATATTTGGTATCGCCGTGTCTGAAAGACTCTGATATATTAAAATATAACATGATTTATCCCATACACTGAACACAAGTATAAGAGAAGAAATTCCAAACGGCAAAATTGAGTTTTTTTGGTCATTTCACCGCCTCTAAAAATTAGAATACGTTTAATAAAAAGTCACATGTATTCCAAACTGGAAGCAATAAAAAGTACACTTCAGCCCACAAAAAAATACACCCTCACTCAAGTCCGTAGGTGTTAGTACAAAAAAGTTTTTGGTTGCAGAAGATGGCGCTGCCATGCAAATTTAAAAAACTAGAAAATTTTGGGAATTTTGTTACGGTATCAAAACATAACGAAAACCTTACATGTTTGATATTGCCGAATTGGTATCAATCTGTAGAATACAGATTGAACTTCGTAAACGCAAAAACCCACAATCATGGCGCAAGTAGGTTTTTTCACGTTTTGCCCCACTTAGAATTTTTTTGCGGTTTCCCAGTAAATTCTATGGTACAATGAATGACAACACTAGAAAGTACATCTTGGCCCACAAAATAACAGCCTTCCTATGTCTCTGTAGATGGAAAAATAATAAAAGTTATGACGGGCAAGGAGGGAAAAACGAGTGTGGAAAAAAAAATAGGCCTTGGTGTTAAGCTGTTAAACAACACAATGTAATTCAAAGTCAATCACACTTCTGTGAAACGACACTGATTGTGAATCAATTTCTTCTGCTGTTGGTCAAATGGAACAAACAAGTAGAGATGATAGGCAATTGGCAAGATAACCCCTATAAAGGAGTGGTTCTGCAGGTGGTGACCACAAACCATTTCTCTGTTCTCATCCATTTTGCCTGTTGTTTTGGTCACTTTTGCATTTTGTCATTGCTCTTACCTCTAGTGGTAGCATGATCTGCTGTTTACAATCCACTGAAGTTGCCCAGGTAGTGCAGCTCATTAACCTATATGGGAAGGAAGAGGTGCTTCCATTTTGGGTTTCTGTCCCTGCCCACTCTCATAGGCTGTCATAAGAAGGGCAGCTTGCAGGTTGGGTGTTTTTTATTTTTTCTCTCTGAATAATGGAGGTCGGTTGACCCAGTGAGAGGCCTGATTGGCTCGATTGAGAGGTAAAGATAGCATAGGACTGCCCGATTTTGAGATCACGTTGAAAGTCGTGGGCAGCTTAAACATCTTTTGATCAAAATATGTGAACCGAGAGTCTCAAAGTTTTGCTCATCCAAGATGGCACATCAATGTGAGCTGTGGCAAGAAGGTTAGCTGTGTCTATCAGCACAGTGTCCAGAGCATGGAGCAGATACCAGGACACAGGCTAGTACACCAGACATGGAGTGGGACATTGGAGGGCAAGAACTCATCAGCAGGACCGCTACCTCCTCCTTTGTGCAAGGAGGAACAGGAAGAACAGTGCCAGAGCCTTGCAAAATTACCTCCAGCATCCCACTCATATCCATGTGCCTGCTCAAACTGTCAGGAACAGGCTTCTTGGGGTTGGTATGAGGGACCGCCATCCACAAGTCAGTGTTGTGCTTACAGTCCAACACTGAGCAGGGCGATTGGCATTTTTCAGAGAACACCAAGATTGCAGATGCGACATTTGCGCCCTGTGCTCTTCACGGATGAGAGCAGATTCACACTGAGCACATGTAACAGACGTGACAGAGTCTGGAGACGCCATGAAAAATGTTCTGTTGCCTGCAATATCCTCCAGCCTTCCATGTTCTAGCCAGAGATACACTGACTGCTATTAGGTACCAGAATGAGATCCTCAGACCCATTGTGAGACCTTATGCGGATGCAGTGGGCACTGGGTTTCTTCTGATGCATGACAATGCTATGCCTCGTGTCTGAAGTGTGACAGTTCCTGCATGATGAAGGCATTCATGATATGGACTGACCTGCCCGTTCCCCAAAACTGAATCCAGTCGAGCACCTCTGGGACTTAATGTCTCGTTCCATCCACCAACACCACACTGCACGACACACACTGTCCAGACGTTCACTGATGCTTTAATCCAGTTTTGGGAGTAGATCAATCAGGAGAATGTCTACCGCCTCATCAGGAGCAAGCCAAGGCATTGTAGGGAGGTCATAAAGGCGCATGGAGGCCACACACTACTGAGCCTCATTTCCTTGTCTGGAGGCATCCGCTGATGTTGGATCAACCTGAAATTAGATTTTTCCACTTTGATTTTGAATATCATTCCAAATCCAGACCTCCCTGGGATATTAATTTTTATTTTCATTGATCATTTTTATGCTTAATTGTTCTCAACGCATTACACTATGTAATGAATAAAGAATTGCAACTGGAATATTGAATTAATTGAGATATAGGATGTGGTATTTTAGTGTTCCCTTTACTTTTTGGAGCAGCAATATAATGGCCATAATATACTAATTTATACCTTGTTTTTTCAGTATCCATTATTTGTGGCCAATGTGAAATTACTGGTTTATTATATTTAAACCAGATACTTCTATGGCTGCTATTTGATGTGTGCATACTTCTATTAAGATGGTTTGTTTGCACCATCATGTTGGGCTTTATTGATTCTATGTTATTATGATTTGGGCAGGTAGATATAGCAATTTTTCTTCTGGGATTATTTTCTCTGATTTGCTGTCCACATAAATACAAGTTTATGGGCATGATTTGCTATATAATAGACATGGCCGCCGGTGGATGGGGGGCAGTTTAACCCTGTATGAGCATGCGTGGTCATCGTTGCTTCCCTTACTATTAGCTGGCCGAAAAAACACTGTGTCTCATGTATTTTGCTATTAGCTTATTAGACCATGTGATGTTTTGACCCATCGCTGTGAGTTTTATGCCATGCATTCCGAGAGGGGTGAGTGTTTATCTGCAGGTGTAATTAATGGTTCATTAATATACTATTAAGATGAATTATGATTGTATTGAAAAAGCTTTTATTGTGGTGACAAAAGTTTTATATATGTGCATTATTATATCACTACATGCTATAGTCGACATTCTATAAGGATTGCCATCTATATTATATAACACTATCATACATATTGCACTTTAATTAATTACACTTTTTCTATATATGGATATTATTGTTGTGACACATCTTGCTTGAAATTTACTCCATTGAGGAGTTGAAACGTAGCATGTATTGACTTTGGTGATTAAACCAATATTTTTCTGAATATTGGTGGTGCTGCTTTTTTTTCTATTTTTGCATTGTGGAGGATAAATGTCTTAGGTCTTAGAGCAAAGTAGTAGTTACAGCCAGTATATTGAAAACCATTTATTTCACAAATTTTATGTTTTTGTTTTTTATTTTTTATGTTAAAAATGAGAGTAAGCTCAATAATTCTCAGATTTAACATTAAAATATAAATACAATAAAATAAAAATTGTGAAATAAATGCTTTAACTACTACATTGTCCTTGCACCTATTTCTATACAATTATAGCTAATAATGACAGGCAGCTGATATTAATTGCAGATGATGCTTTTCTAAGCTTGTTTTATGCCATTTATTAAAATGCACATTAAAGGGGTTGTCTCACTACATTGATTCATCTCACCTCAGTCCGCTTTTCTTGATTTCATTTTGAATTCAGGGGCTTGTTTACTGGCTTCTACTAGGCTGCAGTAGAAGCCAAGTCTGTAGCTATAGTAACTAGTGCTGGCAGCCTATCAGGAGAGATCAAACAGGTCTGCAGCTATAGCGACCTGAGGAGCTGATGCAGCCCATACAAGAGGGGATATCTCAGAATAGATAGGACACTGTTAATGGACATATATTGCAAAGTGACTTATTTTTACATGATCTTTAACATAAAAAGCAATTCTTGTAGTGAGACAATCCCTTTAAATACTGCAGTTACACAAGGTAAGGCATGATGTAATCCTATATTTCTTATTGAACTGTATTGCTCTTTTGTCAGCACAAAGACATCATGGGCACAATTTCTGAAAGCCCCTTAAAACTTTTAAGGTATGCATGGTGTTTTAGCTGTACTGTTGCCATAATTTTTATTGTAATTTTTTATTTAAAAAAAAAGCAGCAACACCACAATTAAAACTGAAAAAACACCCTCTTCCCTTATCCTGTATTTAAGTGTCCTTCTCTAGCTAGCTCTTGAGGGTGCAAGAGAGTCAATTTAGGGCTTTGGCAGATGGTCTTCCTAATACTAAGCACTCAAATTCATCCTGCTTCCCTTTACCTCTGTATTAAGCTGAATGCACACAGGATGAATTTGCTGTGGATTTTCAAAAAAATCGATAGTGGATAACAGTACCAACCATGTGAATTGAATTTTACAAATCTAATGTCATGTGGTGAAAATTTTCCATGCAGATTCTCAAATCCACAACATATAATGTGGATTTACTGTGACTTTTACCCTATTGAGTTGAATGGGGTAAAATCCACAGCAAAATTTGAACCAAAATCTGCACAATCTGTAGCAGGCTTTTATGTACAGATTTACCTTCGGATTTGCATGGAAATTTTCCGCACTAAACCTGTCCCATGTGCATTTATGCTAAATGGTTTTCAGAAGACACTCCGGGTGACATGTATGAAACTTGGCGTGTCAAGACCATTTTTCACGTCTTTTTTTCGATGTGTAATGCGCCTGAATATGTGAACGTGGTGAATGTGTGGTCAAGAATGGAGCCTAAGGTTCGAGGTGCCTAGCACATATATTTGTTGCATTGCTGTACTTTGGCGCATTAGTAATGTGCCAAACATGTGTAGAAATAAATGCCAGAATTCGATAATGGCTGCTAAAACAGTCCATTGAGTTGCTTTTCTCATTTAAAATGTATTATGTCAGTACTAAAATTTTGTGGAGATTTTTAGATTTTATTCTTTTTATAGTTAAAATCTTACAAAATACTTTTTTTTATACTTTTATATAGTATGTTAATTCGTTTTCAGAAAAATGTAGATCAGTGGGTCAGCCTTTATTCGACAAACAGCAATAGCCATCACACTACAGGTCTCGCTGAGACCTGTGGTGCAACATGCAAGATCACTACCATAGTTTCTATTCACTGACATACTATTTATTTTATTTCTAGCCAGCTATGGTGTGTTTGTAATCACTGATAATACTACGCTAAGGGCGACATGTATGAATTCGAACGCGTACTTTTTTTTTACTTGGCGCCGACACTCCAGTTCTAAATAGACATAAAAGGATGTAGAATACAACGGTATGAAGATTTTTGGCGCATTACATAGAGCTTTTTAAAGCGCCAAAAATTAGTAATGGCATAGAGTGTAAGCGCCAAACTTGGCGCACTAAGCTCTATGTAAAAGCGCCCAAAAAATCCCGTCGTATTCTGCACTCTTCTATATCTATTTAGAACTGTGGTGTCGGCACCAAGTAAAAAAAAAAGGACTGATTCGAATTCATACATGTCGCTCCTTAAATGTTTTCAATTTCTCGGATTAAAGAGATTCTGAGAGTGTAGAAATACGCTAGATTTTTGGCGCATTACATAGAGTTTAATGCGCCAAGTTTGTCGCCTTACACTCTATGCCCATACAAAGTTTGGCGCATTAAGCTCTATGTAATGCGCCAAAAATCTTCATACTGTTGTATTCTACACTCTTCCTAGATCTTTTTTAGAACTGGAGTGTCGGCGCCAAGTAAAAAAAAAAGTATGCATTCGAATTCATGTCGCCCTAAGTCCATAAATACATGACTGACAATGAGATTTATGGTAGATACTGTATTGGTTTCATTAATTTGTATTACTTAATTTAAAATTAATTTTAGATTATATTAAGTTTAAATAAATTTTATAGGAGATCATTTTATATTTTTGGGATATTAAATTTTTAAATTTTTATATTAAAATTTTTTTAATTATTTATTTTATATATATATATATAATATAATATATATATATATAAAAAATTTTATATTGTATAATTTAATATATATATATATTATATATATATATATATATATTAAATTAAATAATATAAATTTAATATAAAATTAAATCCCAAAATATAAATGATCTCCTATAAATATATAGACATATTACAATATAATACGGTAATAATGATCATAAATTACTTTTTATTTTTTTACTGGTATAAGTTTAGAAATAAGGGACTTTTTTTCCCTAATGGCAAATCTAGTACCATTATGGCAAAACAGGCTTAGGCAGTCCACATTGAAATAGGTCTGTCTGTTCAAGCAGTTATGGTCCTAGCTTTGCCGTCCCACATTCAGAAATGTGTCTAATATTATGAATGTTGTGCAACGCCCCCAGAACACCCTCACACGTTTGGCGCATTACAAAGTGTCTGGTTGGGTGCACAGTGTGCCACACTTGCACTGATGACACACCATACATAGGGGAAAAAAGTGGAACACTCACTTTTGGCACATTTCTTGCCAGAACAGTGAAAATGACCCGTTCATACATGTCACCCTCCGTATCAAGTAAAAGTTCAGAAGCCCAGAGGTTTTGTGTATATCAGCTACTTATCTAGTTAGTAGCAAAATTAAAGGGATACTTCCACAATTAATATTTACAACCTTTTTCATAGGAGGATGATAAATGTCTGAATGTGGGGACTTCCTATTATAATACCCATGATTTCTACAAAGAAGTTCTATCACTACTGTTGCTCCTTACTTGCACCATCAAGGTGAGGGGGAGTTAAAATTGAGTAGTGGCTGGGCATGTGCTCTGCCACTGGCTCAATCAATAGCTATGGGACTGACAAATATAGTCAATTATTATTGGTTCTGACTTTAAACGGTGTGGTGGTGCGCATGTTCCACTGCTGCTGTATTCATACTCTTACTCACTGTAATGGTGCAACCAGGAGAAAAGGACCCTCACCCTGGTTACTGGTGGGAATAGGTGTGAAAAGGTCATGTAATTTTTGGGGTGAAATATGAGACATGCAATACATGAGGTCATGTTTTAGCCATCCAGAACTGTCACCTTGAACATCCTAGCCCCATGATTGTGTTCATATATTCACCTCTAAAGAGCACGCACAACAAGCATACTTTTAGAATACTTGTTTTTGTTATGTATCCGTACTTGTCTTTGGAAACATCACATGATGTTGGATGTCAAGATCCCATTAATCTTGTATTTGTTCAGATATTATTTGTAGCATCCTTAACATAATAACTGTAAAGCAGATCAGTAAATATTTCCTACATTTCTAAGCACAAAGATCTTGATCATGGAAATATTTTCAAACCAGCATTAGCATTGTGAAGGCCATGTGATATTTTTTCCTTTTCCAGCTTATCACAGCTTGTTGTAAATTCCTTTTAAAGAATGCCTTTAGGTTTATGTATTGTTTAATGTAACCATAGAAATGAAGATGGCTTTCAGAAAAGATCAGTAGGACAGTCAAAAAAGAGATTTTAAGAATGAGCTTATAATGGTATAGTGTTCCGTGTAGATAGAGCTTACTCAAAAAGGCTAATTTTAAATGCTATTGTTAATTCTTGCCTATTGAATGTGGAAATATAAAACAAATCTCTCTGCCACATTATGGAAAGCATTCCAGGGAAAACAAGATGGAGTAAGTAACACCTTCATTCAGAGTTTAGAAGGAAAAAAACTGTTAAAAGGGTTGTCTAATCTAGAAAACTCATTGTCAAAGACCAAGACAGGAAATTCTGAGCTCATAAAGGGAAGTTATTGGCCAGCAGGTTCCCTATGACAACTTCCTCTGCCAAAGACTTCCATTCTCTCACTGATCTTACATTAAAGAATTCCCTTCAAGTTTATGGATCACATAATGCTGCAACCAGTGAAAAATAACAAAATATTGTGAAAATTTGCAATTTTCAGATTTCAAAAATGTCTGCATGTAAGACAGAAAGTTATTCCACTCAAAATAGTTTATAACTAGCATCTACGATATGTCTACTACAGTTTGGCATAATTTTTTAATTGTCTATTTTTTTTTTTTTTACAACATTAGGGGCTTAGAAATTTAGTAGCGGCTTTTCACATTTTTCAAGGGACCAGTCCAGTACTGGCGTGGCTTTGAGGGGCCCGTATTTTAGATACCCCCATGAATTACTCTATCTAAGAAACTACACCACTTAAAGTATTTTAAAAAGCATTTAGGAAGTTTGTTAAACCATTAGGTATTTCACAGAAATTAAAGCAAATTTTTTATGATTTTTAGATTTTCAATTTTTATCCATTATTCACTGGAACACGATAGATGTGACAAAGGAAATGCAATTCAATATTGATTCCCCCAATTCTGCCGTTTTGAGAGAGATCCAATATGTGGCCCTAGTGCGATATTCCGCTCAACCACAAGCCTCAGAATAAACACCCATAAATACACCCCATATTGAAAACTACACCCCTTAAGGAATATATCCAGGGGTATTGTGAGGGGTGTCACAATTTTTTTAGCGTTAGAGGATATTCAAACGGTGGATTTGGCCACGGGTTTGGTGCATCCAAACCTCGCCTCAAACTCACGTCTCCCGATGCGGTTTATCAGCGCGGGTTTCGGCGCGGTCGTGGGCGTGGTTTTTGGCGCGGTTTGTGGTGAGGGTCGTCTATACAAATTAATAGGCAGGACCAAACCCACTCCCCAACCTCGCCCCCAGCGCGCCGAAAAGCACGGCGAAACCCACGCTGACACCGCACAGACACCGCACCGAAGACTCACTGTCAAAAATTGACAGGAGACTTCTCAAACACGCGGCAAGGCCGCGGCCCAAAGCCACGGGCCAAACACACGCCGTGTGTAATGAACTGGGGGTGTTTGGGGCGTGATTTGGACAAGATTTTGGTCGCAGCAACTGCGCCGAAACCCGCGACCAAACCCGTGGCCAAATCCGCCGTGTGAAATAGCCTTAGGCTGTGAAAAAAAAAAAATTTTTTTTTTTTTACAACAATTTTACAATTTTAAAGCGGGAAAATTTTTTTTTTTCCCATTTTTTAAAAGGGAACCCCTGGTAAAAAAACCCCCCCAAAAAAAAATTTTGTTATGCAATTTTTTTTCCCCTTTTTTTTTTGGCAGAAACCCTAATTGGGGGGGAAAAGCACAAAATTTGGGTTTTTTTTTTGGAAACATAAATTTTTTTTGGGGGCCCCTCCCCAATTTTTTGGGAAAATTTGGGGCAAAGACCCCAAATTAAACGGGAAAAGGGGGGGGAAACCCACCCTTTTTCCCCCCCTTTTTTTGGGAATTTTTAAAACCCCCTTAAAGGGAAAATCTCATCTAGAGGGGGTTTTGGGTTACTTTTTTTTGTGGGGGCACATTTTTTTTTTTTCCCATGGTTTTTTTTTTAGCCTTTTCTGTGCCTTTGGGTTTTTTTTTGGGCTTTAAAATTTTACAGCTTTCCCGCCGGGGCATTAAAAAATTTAACGGGAAATAATTTTTTACTATGCGGGCCAGTACAAATTTCGCCAAATTTTTTCCCCGAAAAAAAAATTAAAATTTTGGGGGCCCCCCCGAATTACTTGGGGGATAAATCGCTTTCCCAAAAAACAGCTTTTTTCCGGGCTGCACAACCCCCTGCCGGGGGCCCTTGTAAAAAACTTTTTGTGCATTTTTTTTAAAAAATGAAAGGGGGACCCTTGGTTTTGGGGCCCCCCCATCCCAATTTTTTTTGGTTTTTTTAGAAATAACAACGCAAAAAATAAAACGGGCCCCGCCGCCCCCCTTTGCATCCCCTTTCACTATAAAAATTCCCTGGGCCTTAAGAGGGAAAAAACTGCCCAAAAAAAAAACTCAAGCAGGATTTTACCCCTAAATAAAGTCTTTGCCACCCAAAAAGGCGGGGAAAAAAAACAATTTTGAGACCCTCGGGTTTTCCAAAAAATTAGGGGAACAAAAGTTTTGGGAAGGTTACGGGGGGCCCCAAGCAGAAAGCAGCATGAAGGCCCAGAAGGGCCCAACAAAAAAACATTCTGGGGGGTTGGCAAAAACAGGAGTAGCCCCCCCACAGAGGGGCAACAATAAACAGAGAGGGGGAAAATTTTAACGGAAAACAGAAAGCATGGGGTTTTAAAACAGGGGGAAACAATGACATTCTGGGGGTTGGCAAAAACATTAGTGGGGCCACATAGGGGCAAAAATTTAAACAAAAAATTTTAAAGGTAAACGGAAAGGGCGGGCCCCCAATGAGGCCCAGGCATTTGGCAAAAATTGAAAATTCTGGATTTTTGGGCAAAAAAAAGGAAGTGGGGGCCCAAACAAAGGGGAAAACAATTCCCACATTTTGGGGGACGTAAACGGCAGCAAAAAAGCGGGGAAGGTTTCAAAAGGGGGCACAATGAAAAATTCTGGGGGTTTGGGCAAAACAAAAAGAAAGGCCACAGAGTGGAAACAAAGACAGAGAGTTGGAGGTGGGGGGGCCAGAAAGCACCCAAAAGGGTCAAAGAGGGGAAAACAATTGACTTTTCGGGAAATTTGACAAAACGTAAAAAAGGCCACAGAGGGGGAAACAATAAAACAGAGAGGGGGGGGTTTGACACCACCCGCCATGAGGTCAAAAGTTTTTGGAAAAAAATTTTCCCCGGGGGGGGAAGGGAAAAGGGAAAAGCAGCAAAAAATAAAAGGGCCCGGGAGGGGTGGCAAATTCTGGGGGGGTGGAAAAAAACAGGAGAAAGGGGCCCACAAATTTGGCAAAAATTTGACACAGTGTGGATGCCCCACGGAAACCAAAGGGGCAACAGCACAGCAGCAGGAAGGGCCCATAAGGGGAAAAACAATAACAAGGGGGTGGGGGGTTGGTTTGGCAAACCACCCCCCTGGAAAGGGAGGGTTTTTTGGGGGAAAGATGGAAAAAATTTTGCCCGGGCAGTTTGTGGGGAAAATTCAGGGGGGGTGGGGGGCCCCAATCAAAAGGGGGCTGAGGAAGGAAATTTTGGGAACCCAGACCCCAAATTTCCACATTTTTTTTTGGGTTGAGGCGCCCCAGGGCCCTGATGTAGCCCCTGATCCCTTTAAGGCTTTGGGTTTTGGGGGGAAAAATCCGGGGCCCAACCCAAACGTTTTAAAATTTCCATCTTGACAAAGGTCACCCCCTTTTCCAATTTTTTCCCCGGGGACAAGGGGGGTTTTTCCCCTTTGGGGGGGTAACGAGGGCCCCCCCCCCCGCCGCATTTGAAAAACCCCACTCAAAATTGCCCACTACGGCCCCTTTTTTTGGGTTGCCCATTTGTTAAAACGGATTTTTTTCCCTAACGGGGGTTTTGGAAAGGAAGTCCCCGGGCCCCCCCAATTAGGCCCCCAAACCGGGTTTTTTTGGTTTTTTTCAGGGACCCCTTCCGGGCCCCCTGCGGCTGCTGTTTCCCTTGGGGGCCCCTCCCCCCTCCTCACACCCCGGGTGAAGGTTTGCTTTTTTTTCATCATTAAAACTCCAAATTTAAAAGGTTCCCTTGTTTGTTTGGAAAAGCGGAAACTGCCCCCTACCCCCCCAACCTTTTCCCCCAGCGCCGCTTTAGTATTAACGTGATTTGGCGGAAAAAAACCCCCCCCGGTCAAAACCCCTTCAAGGAGGACGATCCCCGGCAAAATGGGCCCCAGGGGCCAACTAAAACCTACGGGGGAAATTTTTTCCCAAAATAGAAATTTTTTGGTTTTTTTTTTGTCCCCCCCCCTCTCAAAAAGCGGGGAAAAAAGGCCCCTCCCTTTTTTGGACCCGAAACGAGGGTTTCCGAATGGGGGGGAGACCAGAAGCCCCCATCCCTCTGCCGGATCCCTGACTTTTTTCCTTTTTTGCCCACTAGCCGGGGCAAATCACATCCCCTTGCCAAGCCATCTGCACAATTTAAACTCCAAGGGGCCCCCCCCCTTCCCCCCCTCCATCTCCACGGAAAAATACTCCCCCACGGTTTTTTCCCGGGTTAAAACCCCTGCCCCCCCCCTTTTCCTCACCCTCCATTTTTAAACCTCCCCCCATTTTTGCCCCCCCTGCCCCCTCCTCTCTTGCCCCCACCTGGGTAAAAATTTTCCACCCCTTTTTCCACCAACAAGGTTTTCTGTTTCCAATTTTCCCCTCCTCCTCCCCCCCCCCTCCATTTCATTCCCCCAACCGGGAAATTCATTTTTGCCGCGAAAATTTAGCCCCCCGCCAGGGTTCCCCCCCATTTCCCCCTCCCCAGACCAGTTTTTTTTCCAGCACCCTTTTTTTTCCAGGCCAATGAAGCAGGGGAAAATTGCCCTTTTTTTCCCCACCCCCATACCCCCCCCCCTTGGCGACTGACAAAAAACGGGGCCCCCTTTCCTGGGAAAGGGCCCCCCCCAAAAAAAGGGCGGGGCCCACCGCAGGACCCTGCCATTTGGCTTAACATCAAAGTTAAAAAACATGGGAGAAACCTCCTGCCCGGCCTGGTTTCCATCAAAAAATCTTTTAAATGGTTTTTTCCCTCCTGTTCAAACGGGCCCGCCCAAAACAGGGGTTTGTCGGGCCCTTGGAAATTCCAACGGGGTTGGAAAAACCATGCATACCCCAGATTTGTTTTTGGGGGGGGAGGCCTTTTCGCCGCTGCAATTTGGGGAAAAAGGGTTTTTCCTGCTTTTGAAAGGAATGGGAAAAAAAGGGAAAGGGCCTTTTTTTCCCCGGGCCCCTTTTTTTCAAAATGTTTCCCTTAAAGATGGGTTAAAAAGTTTTCGGGAAAACCTTTTTCACAACCAAAAATTTTAAAAAACATGCACCATGCAGGGGGGCATAAAACCATCCCCCCCCTCGGTGCAGCAACGGCCCACCATGTTACTCCCTTTGCCCCCCCATCACCGATGGTTTTTTCCTTTTTTGGGGCATTTTGGCCCCGGAGAAACCAAACACACGTTTTCCCTTTTTCCCCCTGCATGGCCCCGCGGACTTTTTTTCCCCCCCCCTGTTGATTTCCCTTTTTTCTCCGGGAAAAACCATTTGAAAGAAACTCGGTGCCCACCCCCCCTTTCCCCCTACAAAATTTTGGTATAAATGGAGCAAAACTTGGGGGAAAGGCCCTGATTTTTGGTTTGTGGGCCGGTGGAGGAAAAAAGGAGGGGGGCCCATTGGGGGCGGGACCCCGGAAATTTTTTTGCCCAAACGAAAGGGGGAAAAAGGGCCGGGGCCCCCTTTTCCCCCAAAAGTTTTTTGGGTGTGCCGGGAAAAAAAGCACATTCACCCAAGGGGCCCCTTTAAAGGACATGTACGGGGGCCCCTGCCCCCATATTTTAACAGCCCCCCAAGACTCCCCCTTTTCCCCTTGCCCCTTTGGGGGAAAAAAACCCGATAAGCTAAAGGCCCGGGCCCCCCACTTTCTTTTAAAAACCATTTTTTAATGAATTTTCCGGGGATTACTCCCTTTTTTTTTTTTGGAAAAAATAAATTACGGTTTTGGAATTTTCCCCCAACTCGGGTTTCCCGGGCAAAACCCCTTTTATTTTTCCCTCAAAAATGGGGGCAGATTTCCCCCCTTTTTTTGGAAAGGGATGGCTGCATTACCAACAATTTGGGACGGGAAAGCACGTCAGTTTTGCCCCTTTAGGATTTTTTTTGGACCCCATACTTTTTGTCTTTTTTCCCAAATCCCCCTCGCTGAAGGGACTGCGGGCCCCCCATAGTAACGAGGACCCCGGAGGGCACCCGGGCCCCCGGGAGATAAATTCCCCCAAAAAAAAACCCCCCCCTTTTTTTGAAAAGGGGTTTGGTTTGGACCCCCTTGACGGGCCCCTGCAATAGAAAAAATCCCTTTGCCATTTGGGCCGGGTTTCCCGGGCTTTTTGCTGAACCCGGACGGGAATTGGGGAAACCCCACCCCCAATTCGGGGCCCAAACCTTTTTTTTTCCCGGGGCCACCGGTTTGGTGAAGCGGGAAATGTGTAAAAACCCGGGGCCCGTGGGGGGGCCAACTTTTAAAGTTTCCCGGCCCACCCCCTTCCAATTTTTTTTCGCCCACAGTTTCCCTAAATAAAAATACCCAAATTGGGCTCCCCCTGGTGTTTTTTGGAAAAAGAACTGCCAAAACCGGCCGAGTATCTGTTTTTTTAACCAAACCAAAACCGGCTCCGAAACTAAAAGTGCCCAACTACCCCCCCGCTGCCCCCTGCGAGCCCCCTGGGGGCCGCACTTTTTTGGACCGGGAAAGGGGGTTTTTAATTTACCCCATGGCCGCTTGGCTCCGACCTCACACTGTGCTACCTGCGCTCACGGCCAAAAAACCCACTTGCTGGCTGAAAAGGCATGCGTGCCACTGGGCACTGCTGCTGCTGTTTTTTGCGCAGGGGCAGGGGGCCCACCACATCGAGCCACTTTTTTCCCCCAGGCCCCGGGAAATGGTGATGCTGCATGGTTGACCAGGGCCGTGTGCCAACGTTAGCTCCCGGCCCGCTTCGTTTCTGCCCACAGATTCTTTTATACCCATATTCGGTTTTCCCCCAGGTCTTGGCCAAAGAACTGCCAAAACCGCCGAGTATTGTTTTTTACCCCCCAACCTCCGCACTGAGTGACTACTGCGCCCTGCCTCGTGAGCCCCTGTGCCGCTATTTTTCTTGGACCTGGAAGGTTTTTTTTTTACCCTGTGGCCGCTTGGCCCCCCGACCTCAACTGCTGCTATCCTGCTGACTCAGGGCCCAAAAACAACCCACTTTGCTGGTAGCTGTTCCCTGACACGCAAGCGACCCCCTCTTCTCCTGACGAGATGAACCCTTGCCCCCCCGGCCCCAAGTGTACTCATCATCAATTTGTGTTTTTATCGTCACTGCTGTCCCCCATCACCGGTCTTGGGATGCAGAGGCGACCCCCCACAACAGACCTCCCATCCACTCTCCACATCTATACTTTGCCCTACTGCAGGAACAGGGAAATCTGGCCCCATTTTTTTCGCTTTTCCAAATAGCGCGACTGCCCTCCTCAAATTGTTCATCCTTTTGCTATATAGTGGCGCTGAGCCCAACCACAAAGTAGATCTCTTTGGGTGAGGGAAACCCCATGGGACAGAGGCGGGTTGAGGACAGTAGGGCGCTGACCCCCCCCGGCCATGCCAACTAGGTTTTTGTCCCCGACATCCCACCCCACTCTTGGCGGGTTTTTTAGAAACATCTCTGAGGAAGTGGAAAAACCCCAGTAACCCAATCAAAAACCCTTTTGGGTTGCTATCAACCCCTGGCCGCTAGAAAACAGCGGCAGTTTTTTTGGGCCTTTACCGAGTACCCCCGCTGCACGTCCCCCTTCTTTTCTGTGAAAATGGGGCCGCTCCCCGGAAAAATTTGTGCCCCTGCCACTTTTAGGGGAAGAACCCCCCACCTCTCTGCTGACAACTGTTTTTTTTTTTCTAAAATGTACAACATGTTTGATGAAGATATTGTATAGTAAATAACAACCCTGTATTTGACTCCAAAAAGAACCCCCTAAAAAGCTTTGGGGAACACTTGGATTAAAATTGCGCCCACAAATGGTAGGAAAAAATTGACTTTAGGGGCCTTTTAAAAAAAAACCTGTGTATTTTTAAAAGAATAAAAAAACACAAAAAGGCTTAAAAAACCTTTGGATATGAATTATCTACAAAATTTCTTCTTTGGCGGGGAAAAACAAAGTTTCTTTTACTGAGTACAACTGCAGAAAAATACTTATTAACCCTTTGGATGTAAATTGCGCAAAAGAATTGAGCAACCAAATACTACCAGCTTTGTAGCGTGCTACATGGCGTGTATTTTACGCTACACAACAAGAGAAAAACTTGTAATTAACCTTCGCTTGTGAATTATACTACAGGAAAAATGTACTTTTTGACGGTGAAAAAGACTGTTTCTTTTAGTCACCACTACAGCAGAACAACGCTTAATTAACCCCTGGATTTAAATTGCGCAAAAGAATTGAGCAGCCAAAACCTACCAGCTTTGTAGCATGTTACAATGGCGTGTATTTTACGGTACACAGCAAGAGAAAAACTTGTTAATTAACCTATCGGTTGTGTAATTATAGCTACAGGCAAAATGTCTTTTTTGCCGGTGAAAAAAGACGGTTTTCTTTAGTCACCACAAAAGCAGCAGAACAACACTTAATTAGCCCCTGGATGTAAATTGCGCAAAAGAATGAGCAGCCAAAAATGAAGTGGTATATGTATTGTAAAAACGCTGTTTTCTTTAAATGAATACAACAGGAACAGGCTTAGATCCCCCTTGGATATTCAATGTGCTGTGAGCAGATAGCATTAAAATGTATATGCAGCTGTACTGGATGCACTGGACTTCAGATCCAATACCCCACAAAATCAGAAATAGAACGGTAAGAGAAGCAGTCTCTGAGACAAGCTGAGACACACCACAAAAATCGCTGTATAAAATTGAGTTCTTTAGTATCAGCTATCATAAGCAGCCGCGGCAGCACCTTCCCTACTCAGTACAGTGAGAGCAGTATGAGCTCCCAGCGTCGCGCCCGGACATATATAGTGCGGTGATGTCACAGAATCCCGCCGGTCTCTGATTGGCTTCATCTCTGCACATGTCATGCAGGTTATGCCCTTCTTCCTCCCAGAGTTCTTTGCCCCATGTAACGCCATGTGCTCGCAGCCATTTTATCAATCAAAAGCACACTTCGTTCACGCGAAGTACCCCAAAGTTCGACTTTGTTCCGAACCGAAGTTTTCCTGAAATTTTAAACGAATTCCACTTCGTTAGAATCAATTCGCCCATCTCTAATTATGAGCTTGTTTTTGCAGAATAAGTTGACGTTTTTATTGGTATCATTATGGGGTGCATATGACACTTTGATCACTTTTTATTAAGGTTTTTGTGAGGCGTTATGAACAAAATACAGCAATCCTGGTAGTGTTTTTTATATTTTTACAGAAGTCATCGATGGAGATGGGCGAATTGATTCTAAGGAAGTGGAATTCGTTTAGAATTTAAGGAAAACTTCGATTCTGCATGAAATAGAAGTTTGGGGTAAATCGCGGGAACGAAGCGTGTTTTTAATTGATAAAATGGCCACAAGCACATGGCGTTACATGGGGCAAAGAACTCTGGGAGGAAGAAAGGAACACCCCCAATGACATGTGCAGAGATGAAGCCAATCAGAGACCGGCGGGATTCTGTGACGTCACCACACGCGACGCTGGCTGCTCATACTCCTCTCGTTGTGCCGTGCTTCAGCTGCTGCTTAGATCTCACACAAAATAAATTTGTTTTTAACAGCGATTTTTGGGGGGTGTCACTGCTTTCCCATCAGAGACTGCTCTTTTTTCCCTTATAATTTTGATCAGTTTGTTGGGGTATAGTAATTGAAGTCCAGTGTGGATCCAAATTTCTGCTCCATATACATCTAGTCAGTTCTGGAGCACATTGAATATCCAAGGGTTGTCTAAGCCTGTTTGTGCTTTCGTATTCAATAAAAGAAATGGCTTTTTTACA
Source organism: Phyllomedusa bahiana (assembly GCA_025379985.1). Taxonomy (NCBI): domain Eukaryota; kingdom Metazoa; phylum Chordata; class Amphibia; order Anura; family Hylidae; genus Phyllomedusa; species Phyllomedusa bahiana. The sequence continues at coordinate 22,269 of JAODAL010029065.1, read as the reverse complement.
TGCCACAGACCAGTTAATTTTTTCCTGCTGAATTCTGTAGCGCAATTTATATCCAAGGGTTATCTAAACCCGTTTGTGCTTTTGTATTCAGTAAAAGAAACGGCGTTTTTACAAACCACATACCAGTTAATTTTTGCTGCTGGTTTCTGTAGGAAATTTTATATCCAAGGGTTTTTTAAAAGCCTGTTTGTGCTTTTATAGTCAGTAAAAATACACAGAAATTTTTTACACGCCACATACCAGTTAATTTTTTCCTGGTGATTTCTGTAGCGCAATTTATGTCCAAGGGTTAATTAAGTGTGTTTGTGCTTTTGTAGTCAGTAAAATAAACTGTGTTTTTAAACGCCAAAGACGAGTAAATTTTTCCTGGTGATTTCTGTAGCATAATTTATATCCAAGGGTTAATTAAGAGTATTTGTGCTTTTGTAGTCAGTAAAATAAACAGTGTTTTTAAACGCCTAAGAGGAGTAAAATTTTCCTGGTGATTTCTGTAGCATAATTTATATCCAAGGGTTTAATTAAGCGTTTTTTGTGCTTTTTGTAGTCGGGTAAAATACATGGCGTTTTTAACACGCCACATACCAGTTTAATTTTTTGCTGCTGATTTCTGTAGCGCAATTTATATCCAAGGGTTATTTAAGCCTGTTTGTGCTTTTATAGTCAGTAAAATACACAGCGTTTTTACACGCCAAATACCAGTTAGATTTTTCGTGGCGATTTCTGTAGCACAATTTATATCCAAAGGGATAATTAAGCGTGTTTCCGCTTTTGTAGTCAGTAAAATACATGCCGTTTTAACACGCCATATACCAGTTCCTTTTTTTGCTGCTGATTTCTGTAGCACAATTTATATCCAAGGGTTAATTAAGCGTGTTTGTGCTTTTGTAGTCAGTAAAATACATGGCGTTTTAACACGCCACATACCAGTTAATTTTTTGCTGCTGATTTCTGAAAGCGCAATTTATACCCAAAGGGTTATTTAACCCTGTTTTGGCTTTTATATTTCATTTAAAATACACAGCGTTTTTACACGCCAAAATACATTTTAGAATTTTTCCGTGGCGATTTCTGTAGCACAATTTTATATCCAAAGGGGTAAATTAAGCGTGTTTGTGCTTTTGTAGTCATTAAAATACATGCCTTTTAAACAGGGCCACATACCATTAATTTTTTCTGTGATTTCTGTTGTGCAATTTTTTAATCCGGGGGTTTTAATTTAAAGCGTGTTTGTCTTTGTAGTCAAAAAAATAAACAGGTTTTTTAAATGCCAAAACGAGTAAATTTTTCCTGGTATTTCTGTAGCAAAAATTTAATACCCAGGGTTAAATTTAAGCAGTTTGTGTTTTTTGTAGTCAGAAAAAAAAAAGGGGTTTTTTTTAAACACCCAAAGAAAAGGAAAAATTTTTTTTTCCTGGTATTTCGTAGCAAAAAATTTTATATCCAAGGGTTAATTAACTTTTTTGTGCTTTTGTAGTCAGTAAAATACACACGATTTTACACGCCAACACCATTTTTAATTTTTTTCTGTTATTTTTTTTTCCAATTTTTTTATATCCAAGGGGTTTACCCAAGCCCCGTAAGTGGGCTCATTTAAGTCAAATACAAGGGTGTGTTTTTTTTCCCTATACAGATTATCTTCATTAAACAGTTCTGTAAATTTTTTGATTTAAACAGTAAAGTCAGACAGAGAGGGGCAGGCTCTCACATGCAGTGGCAGTGGCACAAACATTCCTGGAGCAGGCACAGGTCACACACAGTAAGGGGACGTCGCAGCAGGGGGCACCTCGGGGTTTATGCCAGAACTTGTCAGTGTCCCTCAAGCGGCCGTGTGTTGACCAGCAACTACAGGTTCCTTGATTGGTTTTACTAGGTCATCCACTTCCCCCAGATGACATTAACAACCCCAGCCAAGAGTCGGTGGAAACGTCAGACTCAACCCTTAGTTTGGCATGGGTTCGGTAGCGGGTCCCGCGGCCCACCTGTCCTCAACCCCCTCTGTCCCGTCCGGTTCCCCTCCCGCCAGAGATCTACTATTGGTCTGGGCTCAGTTTCCAAATATACAGTTGAGGATGAACAATTGAGGACAATCAGCAGCTACTTGGCAGCAAAAAAATGGGGCCGATATCCCCTGCTTCTTGCAGTAGGCGGCAAAGTACGGATGTGGAGAGTGGCATGGGAGGTCAAGTTGTGAGGGGTCAGCCTCTGCATACCAAGACCGTTGAGAAGGACAGTAGTGAAGATCCAACAATAAATCGATGATGATGTAGCCGACCGCACTTGAGAGCCGGGTGAAGCAAGGGCTTCATCATCGTCAGGAGAAGAGGGCGTCAGCTTGCCCGTCAGGCAGCGGCACAGCCAGCAAGTGGGTAGAATACCGCTACGAAGCAGGTCCAAGAAAGTAGTGGTACAGGGGCTCAGCAAGGCAGCGGTGGTAGTAGTCACTACCGTGATGGAGGTAAAATCAGTTATTCGGCGGTGTGGCAGTTTTTTGTTAAAACACCGGAGGAGCCGAATATGGGTATATGTAGAATCTGTGGGCAGAAAGTGAAGTGTGGCCAATGAGCTAACATTGGCACCAGGGCCCTGCATCAGCACATGCAGTGTCACCATCCGGTGGCCTGGGAGAAACGTGGCTCACATGTGGTGGTCCATCCTGCCGCCGCAGCAACAGCAGCACCCCGTGGACGCATGTCATTTCAGCCAGTCAAGGCTCCACCACCTCTGCAGAAGGGAGCTGTTTCTCTTTGCCATCATCTCCCGGTCCAGATGCTCCTGCTCCTTGCTACTCATGACGCCAGCAGTTGTTCAACGAGGCGTTTGCAAAGAGACAACAGTATGCATCCAACCATCCTAAGGTGCAGAAGCTGACCGTGCTCCTGTCCAAGTTGTTGGTACTGCAGTCCCTCCCTTTCAAAATGGTGGACTCTGCACTGTTCAGAGAACTAATTTATTTTCCAAAAAGGCAGTATCAGCCCTTCACAAATATGTAGAAAAGAAGGTGGGCTAGTCCTTGGGCTTATCGGTTTTTTCCAAGGTGCACAGCAGCACGGACGTGTGGAGCTGTAACTATGGTCAGAGCCAGTACATGTCCTTTACGGCCCACTGGGTGAATGTGCTTCCTGCCCAGCCACACCAACAACTTGGACAGGAGACACCGCTTTCTCCTCCACGTTGTCAAACTGCTGCTCCTGCGCCACTGTCCTCCTCCACCTCCACCACCACCACCACCATCTCAGCCTCCACAAGCACTGCTCCATCATACCACATGTGTAGGGCACACCGATGTCACACAGTTCTACACCTGGCTTGCCTCGGCGAACAAAGTCACACAGGGGAGGAACTGCTCCATTTCATGCAGCAAGAAATCGATGTGTGGCTTTCTCCGCACCAACTGCAAATCGGAACCATGGTGATGGACAATGGGAGGGACATGGTGCCCGCACTGCACCGAGGAGGGATGGTCCATGCGCCCTGCATGGCGCACTTTTTCAATCTGGTTGTGAAAAGGTTCCTATAGTCTTCCACCGATCTTTAGAACATTCTGAAAATGGCCAGGAAACTATGCACGCACTTTATCCATTCCTACAAAGCCAGGCACACCCTCCTCGAGTTGCAGTGGCAGAATGGCCTCCCCCAACACATGCTGATATGCGATGTTTCCACCAGTTGGAATTCCAGCCTGCAAATGTTGTACCGACTGTATGAACAGAGAAAGGCCATTAACGATTTTTTGATGATCCAGGCGGACAGGAGTACTCCCCTGTGTAACTTTAATGTCAGCCAGTGGCAGCTCATGCGTGACACCTGTCATTTGAGGAGGTGACGTTATTTGTCAGTCGCCAGGACTACGGGATGAATAATGTCATTCCACTGCTTCATGTCCTGGAACAGATGCTGAAAAATCTGTCTGGGCAGGGGACTGGAGATGTGCCGACTACATCTCGCGGCCACATGAGTCTGGTGGGGACTGAACTGGAGGAGGATAAGGAGCACAAGCATTGTCTGGTGAAATGAGTGGTTTTTCTACCCAGGTGACAGAAGAGGAGGAGCAGGAACAGCTGGAGGAGGTAGATGGAAATGAGGAAGATGAGGCAGATGACCCGCAAGCACCGTGTCAGTATACAGTGGAGATGGAGGCAGGGAGTCCCTCAGAGTGACTTGCGCACATGGCCCACAGCATGCTGATTTGCCTGGCTAGTGACAGCCGAATAGTCACCATCCGGCAGAGGGATGACTTCTGGCTCTCCACCCTCTTGGACCCTCGCTACCAGTCCAAAATAGGAGCCTTTTTCCAGCTGCTAAGAGGGAGGACAAACTCATATACTATAGAGAAATCCTCCGTAGTCAGTTGGCCGCTGCCTATGTGCAGCATGGTCCATCCTCTGACAGGTCTGACCGGGGTTTCCTCAGCGCTCACGTACCACTGCCACGGCTGCTGTGGGAAGTTGGGGGTTAGGAGCAGTACCAGCTCCCTCAGCAGCAACCTAATTCTGGAGTCGCTGATGAGCAGCTTCCTTCACCCGCTTAGTGAGGAGGGCACTCGTCAGCAGCAGCAGCAGGACCTGGAGCAGACCATGAACCAACAGGTCGTGGCCTACTTGGACAGCACTCTACCACCCCAGTTAGAAGATCCGCTGGACTACTGGGCAGCTAAATTGGATGTGTGGCCGCAACTTGCCGAGTTTGCAGAGGAGAAGCTGTCCTGCCCAGCCAGTAGTGTGGCATCAGAGCGGGTGTTCAGTGCGGTGGGGGCCATCGTTACCCCAAGGAGAATCCACTTGTCCACCTGAAATGTGGAACGACTGACCTTTGTCAAGATTAATCAGGCGTGGATCGGCCCAGATTTTCACACACCAATGCCTTAGGCGTCAGATTATATCAGCCATGACGCCTCACTAAAACATTGAGAAATGAGTCTGGATTCAAACTACCTGCCTATATTCTGATGCCGCCACCCGCCTGAAGCCACACATCTTGTTACGATACTGGTGTGTATGGCTGGAGTCCAATGGCAGGGGCTAAGACACAAACACAAGGAGGCACTGGAGTCTTGATCTGGAACAGCAGGAGAAGGCAAGGATCCAAGGTGAGGAGTAGCAGGAGACTGACGAGCGGTAAGCAGGTCACTCGAGGTTTGCAGGGTGGACTGCGAGGAGAGGAACAAACTGGAAGGTGAGTTCCTAGGCGAGAGGACTGTAAGCTAAGCAGGAGCTAGGACACAATACTCAAGCAGGAAGTAACAGGCTTGAGGAGTTTATATAGGACCTGGGACAGGAAACAGGAAACAAGATGGCAACCAGCTGAGACACGATCCACCATCTTGACTGAGGGCAAACTTAAGGGCAAACACAGTAGCAAGTTCCACGGTATAGCAGGAGCTTCCTGACATTACTCCCACCTCAAGAGCGGCCTCTGGACGATACCTGACTCGGTCTTTCCGGATGTCTTTGATGAAATTGTCTTATCAATCGAGGAGCATTGATGTTACTCACGGGTTCCCACGAATTTTCTTCGGGCCCATAACCTTGCCACTTAATGAGGTATTGCAGCTGGTTCCTGAAAATTCTCGAGTCCAGGATTCGCTCCACAACAAACTGTTCTTGCCCATCGATCTCCACTGCATCAGGAGGAGGAGGAACACGACCTGGAAAGGGGTTGGACACGGCAGGCTTTAGAAGAGATACATGAAATACAGGGTGGATCTTCATAGATGGTGGGAGTTTGAGCCGAACAGCTACTGGACTGATTATCTTGATGATCTTATATGGCCCGACAAACTTCTGTCCCAGTTTTGGTGAAGGCACTCTAAGTTTCAAATTTCTGGTAGACAGCCATACCTTATCCCCTACTTTCAAAGTTGGTGCTGGTCTTCGACGTTTATCTGCCATCTTTTTGTAATTTTCTTGAGCCCTCTCTAGTGTTTCCTTCAATAGTTGCAAATTTTGCTGTAGTGTAGAGATCCTTTCTGCGGCAGCTGGAATATGCGGAACAGCAGGGAATCTAGGAAGTATGTTTGGATGGTATCCCAAATTTGCAAAGAAAGGCGTTTGTTTGGTGGAGGCATTTTGGGAGTTGTTGTACGAAAATTCAGCCACAGGAAGTAGATCAACCCAGTCATCTTGTAGGTGACAAATATAGCATCGCAGGTACTGTTCCAGGGTCTGATTAGTGCGTTCAGTCTGTCCATTAGATTGTGGATGAAAGGCGGTTGATAGATTAATATCAATGTCCAGTGCTGAGCAAAAACTCCGCCAAAATTTGGATGTAAACTGCACCCCACGATCGAGATCACTTCATCAGGAACTCCATGCAGGCGAAACACATTCTGAATTATGAGGTCAGCAGTGTCCTTGGCAGAGGGTAGACCGGTACATGGGATGAAATGTGCCGCCTTGGTGAGCCGGTCAACTACTACGAGAATAGTATTTTTCCCTTTAGAGGTAGGCAGGTCTACGATAAAGTCCATGGAAATGGAACCCCAGGGACGAGAGGGGACTGGCAAAGGCTGTAACAAACCCGTGGGTGGAGAACGTGGAGTCTTGCATCGGCACAAACGTCACATGATGTCACATACTTCCTTACAATCCTGTAAATATTGGGCCACCAAAAGAATCGGGATAGAAATTCCTGTGTCTTTTGCACTCCTTTGTGCCCAGCAATCTTAGAATCATGGGCTAGTCTCAGGATCTTCAGTCTTACTCTTTCGGGTATATATAGCTGCTGCCCGTGGGCCCACATCTTGTTCTTAAGGACTAAATGCACATCATCAGGTGGTTGAGACAACAAGGAGTCGGTGCCATAGGCCTCTCTTATTTCTTCAAGCAAGTCTTTATTATGGATTACTCCCACAACAGTAGACTCAGGAACAATTGTTTTGAGCGGACTAGTAGGAGTGGAATCATTGGAGAACATTCTTGATAGCGCATCCGCCTTGCCATTACGGGATCCGGGCCTGTATGAAATTACAAAATTAAATTGATTGAGGAAAAGACTCCAACGAGCTTGGCGAGGAGATAGACATTTGGCCGATCTCACGAATTCCAAATTACGGTGGTCAGTAAGAACGATTATTTGCTGTGAGGTTCCCTGAAGATGGTGTCTCCATTCCTTAAAGGCTGCGACAATCGCTAATAGTTCTTTATTCCCCACATCATAATTCTTCTCAGCAGATGATAAACGTCGGGAGAAAAAACGCACAAGGATGTAATAAACTCTTGTCTCCTGTTCTCTGAGATAGAATAGCCCCAATAGCACAGTCTGAAGCATCCACTTCCACAATGAAGGCACATTCTGGGTCAGGATGAATTAATACAGGGGCTGTAGTGAACTTGGCTTTTAGGAAGGAGAAGGACTCTTGTGCTTGAGGAGACCAAACAAAAGCATTCTTGTTCTTAGTCAACTGTGTAATGGGAGAAATTATTTCTGAGAAATTCTTAATGAAGCGTCTATAGAAGTTGGCAAAACCTATGAAACGTTGAACATCCTTTATGTTTCTGGGAGTAGGCCAGTCTACTATTGCTTTAATCTTACTAGGTCCATCTGTAGACCATGAGGCGAAATAACATAGCCAAGGAATTGGATCTCAGTCTGATGGAATTCACATTTTTCAATCTTGATGTAGAGATGGTTTTCTCTCAGACGTTCTAGAACAAGTTTCACATGTCTCTGGTGTTCTTCCATTGAGTTGGAGAAAATCAAAATATCGTCCAGGTAGATGACTATGAACTGGTCCAGGAGGTCTCTAAAGATGTCATTGACGAGATGTTGGAAGGTGGCTGGGGCATTGCAAAGGCCAAAAGGCATAACACAATATTCAAAATGCCCGTAACGTGACCTAAAAGCTGTTTTCCATTCATCCCCCGATCTGATACGAACTAAGTTATAGGCGCCTCGTAGGTCTAACTTGGAAAAAAATCTTTGCATGTTGTACTCTTTCCAGAAGCTCGGGGATCAGTGGTAAAGGATAACGGTTCTTTATGGTAATCTTGTTTAATTCTCTATAATCAATACAAGGTCTCAAGGAACCATCTTTCTTTTTAACAAAGAATATGGGAGCCCCCGCTGGTGAGGAAGATGGGCGGATGAACCCCTTAGCCAGATTTTCTTCTATGTAATCCTTCAAGGCTTTTAATTCGGGACCTGCCAAAGGATAGATGTTTCCAAAAGGTATTGGTGCACCCGGAAGCAATTCTATGGGGCAATCATAGGGTCGGTGTGGGGGAAGCTTTTCTGCATTCTGTTTGCTGCAGACATCCGCAAATTCCAGGTATACTAACGGTAGCTCTATTGACTTCTTGTCTTGAACTGGGTCTTCAGGGCCTTGTTCAGAGTGAGCTGTTGAGCGGCCATCTCCCACTGGGAAGCTTATCTCCTTGGTTTCCCAGTTAATCACTGGATTCTGTGCTTGCAACCAGGGGAGACCCAGGATGACGGGAAAGTGTGGAGAAGAGATTAATAGAAACGACAGTACTTCATGATGTTGAGAAGTCATAATGACTTCAAGTGGTTCGGTCTCTTGATCCACTGGCCCAGAGCTCAGTGGAGATCCATCTACGGTCTCCATTACCATGGGCGAGAGTCTTTTCTGGATCTTAACCCCATGTTTTCGAGCAAAGGACAGGTCCATAAAATTACCACTTGCCCCAGAGTCCACCATAGCCGAGGTGGATATCCACTGGGAGTTAGCCAGGAATTTAATAGGAAGGAAGCAATGAGAGTCTTTGTTCTCTTTCTTAATATGCGGTGCCACTGATGAGATGGAATGGACAACTGCTTTCTCGGATAATTCTGTCTCTGAAGCAATGGATTCTCCATCTGAGCAGTCAGGATCCATAATGGCTGCCACCAATCTCCTTGGACGGCTAGGGCAGTTGATAAGGAAGTGGTCAGACTTCCCACAGTAGAAGCATAAACTCTCCCGAAGCCGATGCTCTCTTCTGTCAACGCTCTCACGTCTTAATATAGAATCTACTTGCATAGGTTCACTTCCTGATTCTCTGCGAGTTCTTCCCAGGGGTTCCTTGGGAAAGGAGACGGGAACAGACTGGGCCTGCTTGGTATCATAGTTCAAAGTAGCCCATTTTTCTTGTCGCCGTTCAGACAGCCGGGTATCAATTCGGATGCATGAATTTATGAAAGCATCCAACCCTCAGGGGGCTTCTGCACGGGCCCGTTCGTCTTTTAATGAGCTGCATAGTCCTTTCCTAAAAAAAGACATCTTTGCTGCATCATTCCAATTGGTGTCGATTGCCCACCTCTTGAACTCCATTGCATACTCGGCCACGGGGCGTTTGCCCTGACGCAATGCTAGGATGGCTGCTTCCGCTGTAGCACCACGATTGGGATCGTCAAACATTTGACTCATGGCGTCAATGAAGTCCTCCAGGTGATTCAAACGGGCGTCTTGGGCCTAAATCAAGGGGCTAGCCCAGGCAATTGACTTTATGTGTCAATAGCATAATGATGCATAGCACCTTAGACCTATCCGTCGGAAACTGTGTTGGATTTTGCGTCAAAGTATAATCTGCATTGGTAAGGAACCCCCGGAATTTGTCACGGTCCCCGCCAAATCTAAATGGAGGCAACTTAGGGCTCACTACCGGACCAATGTGGGTGGTCCGGACGCTTGATTTTCCAAGTGGAGTATCCGGTCGGATAATGTCTGCACGGTTCCACGTAGGTCTTGAATGGTTTGTCCATAGACTTGGATGCTGTGGGAGGTCTGGCCTTCAAAAGCGTCATATTTCATCCTCAATGCCTGCATCTCAGTGCGCATATTAGCCACAGTAGTGTGAAGTTGCTTGATGCGAGCTTCTGGGCTTCCAGCCCCGGCGGACTCCATTTTGGGCTTGAGTATCCTGTTTACGATACTGGTGTGTATGGCTGGAGTCCAATGGCAGGGGCTAAGACACAAACACAAGGAGGCACTGGAGTCTTGATCTGGAACAGCAGGAGAAGGCAAGGATCCAAGGTGAGGAGTAGCAGGAGACTGACGAGCGGTAAGCAGGTCACTCGAGGTTTGCAGGGTGGACTGCGAGGAGAGGAACAAACTGGAAGGTGAGTTCCTAGGCGAGAGGACTGTAAGCTAAGCAGGAGCTAGGACACAATACTCAAGCAGGAAGTAACAGGCTTGAGGAGTTTATATAGGACCTGGGACAGGAAACAGGAAACAAGATGGCAACCAGCTGAGACACGATCCACCATCTTGACTGAGGGCAAACTTAAGGGCAAATACAGTAGCAAGTTCCACGGTATAGCAGGAGCTTCCTGACACATCTGCTGCCAGTTTCTTCATCTGCCTACCACCATCTTTACCAGGGACTGGTATTGCCACCCACCTCCACACTGTGTTATTGTGCCACTCTCTGACCTCATGCTGCTGCTGCTACTGCCATGACCTCCACACTCTGTCATTGTGCCACTCTGTGGCCTACTCCTGTTTGTGCCAACTCCACACTCTGTCATTGTGCCACTCTCTGACCTCATGCTGCTGCTGCTGTTGATGCTGTCACCTCCACACTGTGTCATTGTGCCACTCTCTGACCTCATGCTGCTGTTGATGCCGTCACCTCCAAACTGTGTAATTGTGCCACTCTCTGACCTCATGCTGCTGCTGCTGCCTTGACCTCCACACTCTGTCATTGTGCCACTCTGTGGCCTACTCCTGTTTTTGCCACCTCCAGAATGTCATTGTGCCACTGTCTGACCTCATGCTGCTGCTGTGGCTGCTGCCATGACCTCTACACTCAGTCATTGTGCCACTCTGTAGCCTACTCCTGTTTTGCCACCTCCAGAATGTCATTGTGCTACTGTCTGACCTCATGCTGCTGCTGTGACTGCTGCCATGACCTCCACACTCTGTCATTGTGCCACTGTCCCCCAAGCACCCCCAAACACCGTGGCAGTATAAGGTGGAGATGGAGGTAGGGAGTCCCTCAGAGTCACTGGTGCACATGGCCTGCAGCATGCTGATTTGCCTGGCTAGTGACAGCTGAATAGTCACCATCTGGCAGAGGGATGACTTCTGGCTCTCCATCCTCTTTGACCCTCGCTACCGGTCCAAAATGGGAGCCTTTTTTCCAGCTGCTGAGAGGGAGGACAAACTCAAGTACTATAGAGAAATCCTCCGTAGTCAGTTTGCTAACGTTACTAAATCATTTTTGGCCAAGGCAATTCTACCTCCATCAGCTTCATCATTAATACCTAAAAAAGTTCCAAAGCAGTTTATTATGAAGTATAAATGTGGTAGTTTGAATCCAGTTTCTGCATGACACCAATTTGTTCAAATGCAGCGTATGGAACTTGAACTGAAGGAGACCCTAACTACAGGGAATGTTTTAGGTGCTTATTTTGCATTTGGTGCTATTAGTGATGGAATTTAGTACAAAACTGAAATGGGAAGCAAAAGCAAATGCTGCAAAACTGGCTTTGGAGGAGCTTCTTCAGTATGAAGAATGTGAATCGTATGTCCAACTTACAGAAAGTAAAAACCACCTCCGGGACTATGAAAAAAATAATAATGATCTTTAGAGCCTATAAAGAAAGTGTTTTCTTGAGCCTCATCTGCCATATCCGTGTACCGTACCTCTTGCCTCCGTCCCTTGACCACAATCCTTGCAGGATGTCCTTACTTCACATTTGTTCCCGACTCCGAGTTTGCCTAACGATTCTGTACCTCGCTACACCTCGGCTGCAAGCAGGTCATGTCAGGGGTAGCGACCTGGTAGACTCCCGCCCCAGCAAGTCCATCCCGCTTTGCGGCGGGCTCTAGTGAAAACCGGGACCTACTTAGATTCCGCTCCCTGGCATGGCTATTGCCATCGTACCCTTACTGTGCTGCGATCTGTGGCGGCTCCAGTAACCTACTACTGTGTTCTTTGATGCTATCGTAGGATCTTAGCCCTCAGCTTGTTTTTTTCCAGCTGGAGCTGCCATGACTTTATCAGGATGCATTCCTGCTTCAGTTTTTTGGTCAGTTTTGACCCCGTAAGTGCCCAGGGAATTTTAGAGTGAAGCGATTCTAAGAGCGGCGGCAGTCATGTGCATGTTATACTAAAACACAGCATTGTATGAAGACAAAACCAAGCTCCCTCTGCATATTTAAGCATGGCACAATGTTCTACAGCACCCTACAGGCTCTCTGCAGCCAGGAAATAGCTGTTTTATAATGCAATTCGTTCCGAATTAATTCGGGACGAAAATAATTTTGTCGGGAAATTCGGAGAAGTCTTGTCATCGTACAGTATAAATGACATGCTAGTTTTACTCAGCAGGTCAATATGATGAAAACACTTTTATTCAAAAAGGAAAACACATTTTTGCATTGCCATAGTCTGAAAGCCATAATTTTTTTTTATTTTTCTGTGTACGGAGATGTGTAGGGGCTTGTTTTTTGCAGGATAAGCCAACATTTTTATTGGTATTATTTTGGCATTTATGTGAGTTTTCGCTCACTTTTAAATCTATTTTTTTTTAAAAGCAGGGTGAAGAAAATACTGAAATCCTAGTAGTGTTTTTTATTTTTATTTTTAACAGGGCTCCCTGTGCAGTATACATGACAGGTTAGTTTTACTCTGTGTGTTGATACAATTATGGTGATACCTAATTTATAAATATTTTTATGTTGAAGTACTAAAAAAAAGAAGTTTTTTTATTGTGTAAAATAATATTTATGCATCGCTGTCTTCTGACAGCCATAAAGTTTTTATTTTTCTGTATACAGAGCTATGTCAGGGCTTTTTTTGCAAGAACTGAACTGAAGTCTTAATTGGTACCACTTTAGAGTTTATATGACTTTTTGACTATTTTATATGCTGCGGAATGAACAAAAACCGCAATTCTGTGATTGTTTTTTTTTTATGGTGTTCGCCGTGCAGGTTAATTAATGTGACAGATTTATAGGGTAGGTTGTTACACACATGTTGATACCAAATAATTTATTTTTGTGGTTATTCTCATTTGTAAAGGGGAAATGGGCAGTGTACCTGTTTTTATTTTATTTTTCGTATTTGTGTTTTACTTTTTTTTTTTTTACTTTTTTCAGGTATTTTTCTTTACTTTTCCTCATAGTTTACTTGTATCAGTGATCTTCAGATCACTAATACAATAGATATCAGTACATAGTAGACCTGCTATGTACTGGTTTATATTGGCTGCTCCGAGGGAAGATAAATCGCGGTAGCTCTGGGGTGTATCACCCGCGGCCGAAGCTCTCTCTGATGCAGCATGGGGCCAGCTATATATATAGCTATGTTGTGATCGTGTGGACCCCGCTTGAGAGCCCACATGATGTCCATTTGTGGGAAGTCACTGCCCACTAGAACTTAGCGGTACGTTCAATGTCGGGAAGGGGTTAAGCACAGTGGGAAATAGAAGGGAGATTTAAAAAATTATATCAATTCTTCATTTTGCATTTTGTTGGGTGACATTTTGGGGAATCAGAACCAATTTCCAGCATTCCATAGAGTTATGGTTTCAACATACAATGGTTGTCTTGGAATCATACTGTACGGTTGACAACCATATTTTGAGTTGCTATAAAAAGGAAAAACTAAACTACTGGTGCTCAATAAAAAACAAAACAAAAACTATACTCATCTTCCTCCCCATCTCCATTCCATTACTGGCTCTCAATGGTCTTCTGTTTACTTTCTTCTTCTTCCAAAGGAGGATATCACTGCTGCAGCTGCCTTACATAACCATTCAGAGCTGTTCACTTACAAACAGTGATGTAAGGGAGTAGCATGTGACCTCTGGAGCAAGTCAGTGACTAAAGTCCCTGTTTGGAAGAAGAGAAAGCTAAACAGAAGACTAGAAAAACCTAGCACTGGAATAGAGATGAGGAGGAAGATGAATGTAGGCTTTTTTCATAATTGGGCACCAGTAGTTTAGTGTTGCCTTTTCATGGTATTTCTTTTTTTTTATAGGAAATGGACAACTTTTTTAATGAATAAATAGTATGGAATAATAGCCTCACTTGTCTGTGCCCCTGATGCTTCTTTACAGTCACGCTGATTCCGTTGTTGGCATAGGTAAAGGCACGGAGCAGTGTGAGTACATTGTACAAAATCATTCAGCCAATCGCAGAACCTTGACAAACAATTAATGGGCAGGTCCAGTAGGTTGGCTAATTAGATGTCGTGATTAGCAAAAAAAAACAAGGCTAGATTAGTGCAACCAATCTCTGAGCTTGTTTCCCAATTTTACTTAGCTATGTCCCTTCCTCTTTGTCAGCTACTATAACTCACAGGCTACCTGACACTTTGGTAATCTGCTGTCCTTGAATTCCAACCCAATTATTGTCTGACTACACTCCTTGATTAACCTTTGCTAGACTTACTGCCATAAAACTTGGATTGTTTGACCTTACATTGCCTATTTCTCTTTCCAGCAATGCTCTGTTGGTTTGACTTTAATGTGTATTAGAGTGTGCATGTGTCTTTTAACCCCTTAAGCCGAACGCCTGAAAAGTAGTTAATGACCAGAACTTTTTTCAGTTTTTGCCTCCTTGTGTTTCAACAGTTGTAACTTTTTTGTTTTTTCAATGACGCAGTTAGATGAGGCCTTGTTTTATTTGAGACGAGTTGTACATTATGGGGAAATAGTTTAAGTTCACTTATAAATAATTGCAGAATTTTTTCTAAATTTAGTAAAAAAAGTTGTTTTTTTTATATTTTTTACACCATTCACATTTCTTAACTTAATAACTTGTTAGATTAATTCTACAGGTTATTACGGTCGTGTAGATACCTAATATGTGTATATGTCTGACTGTACAGCTATTCCCCGGGCTCTGTCGGGTCAACGGGTGTTCCGATCACCCGACACAGCAGGCAAACCCTTGATTGCGCTGTGTTGACGATTCGCGGCAATCAAAGGGTTACAGCGGTTTCCCCCACTCCCCAGTGCTTGAAGGAGCTGCGCTGGGATCAGGGCTGTGTAGTACAGCCCCGATCTCAGCGCTGTTGCGGTGCCGGGAACCGCAAACTCCGAACGACTTGAAATGCCCGCTGTCAAAAGACGGTGGGCGGTCGTTAAGGATTTAAAGAGAACCTGTGACATAGATTATGCCCCGTTTGCTGAGGACAGCACAAGCTAGTGTCAGACATGCTGTTTCCAGTGCTGTATCCCTTATCCTGTAAGGTGCTGTAATTTTAGAGCATTTAATGCTTAACTCTGGTAGTTTGCATCCTGAAAAGAGTCCAGCTTATTCATAAGTAGGTGTTAGCCCCGCCCACCTGTGGTTAGCCCCACCCATCCACCTGTTAGTCACAGGTTCGTCCGATTCAAAGTAAACGGATGACTCAGCCAGGCGTGGGTGGGGTTAACCACCGGTGGGAGGGGCGAACATCTGCTCATGAATAAGATGGACTCTTTTCAGGCTGCAAACTGACAGATTTAAGCATTAAATGTTCTGAAATTCCTGCATCTTATAGAACAAGGGACGCAGTGCTGGAAACAGCATGGGTGACATGTCCAAAATTGGTGTCGCCGCGGCAGATTTTAGGCGCATTTAATCAGTGTAAAGTCTGGCGTCTGGTATACCTTGTATAATAAACTTAACACTCTGTGCAAGAGTATTAATGCGCCTATCAAGGCGTATTGCATAACAGAGGCGCATAACATAACATTAGTAGTGTATATAATGCACCTCAATAGGTGCATTGCGTTATGGAGGCGCACAGCGTATCATCGCTAGTATATTTAATGTGCCTTTTTAGGCACATTACAATGTGTTGTGCACAGCGTATAATGCGCCTAGTTTTAGTATTTTACAGTTCATTTATATTGAGAATATGGTGTCAAGAGTATTTTTGCCACAAAACAGACCAAAAAAAAGGCACTTGCGTATTGGGACATGTCGCCCCATGTCTCTCACTAGCTTGTGCTGTCCTCAGCAAAGGTGGCATAGCCTAATGTGACAGGTTCAGCAGACTGCCCATTGACTATATATTTCTGGGCAGTTGACATTTAGGGTCACATATATGAAAACTGTCTAGGTCTAAAATTCACTTTGTTGCCCACAGCAGCCAATCAGAGTGCTCTTCTCATTTTTCCAGAGCACTATATGAAATGAAAGGGGAGCTCTGATTGGTTACTATGGGCAACAAAGTGAGTTTTAGAGCTAGACAGTTTTCATACATGTGGCCCTTAATTCTCCATGGACATTCTGAAACAACTTTGAAGAGTTTGTAGCTGCATAGAGATAGTGAAGCTACAGAGACGGAAAGATGTCTGCCAGTGGCAGCTAGGCTCTCCAGAGAGAAAGCAGGGATGGTTTATTACTATTCTTGCCTTTCTAATTGTATATATGGTGCTCAATGAGCACTTACAGCTCAGCAGGAAGCCTACAGGCTTCCTGTTTCTTTCCCTAGTGGTCAGGTGATCGATGAGATTTGGTAACTGCAAGAGCTGTAGTGTCTTAATAGATCATCTCTGCAATAAGTGTTCGGAGAAAAAATGTAAACATTCCCAACAGAGGCCTTTTCTTGGGCATAATATGTAAAATAAACCCAAAATATAGAAAAAAATACTAAAACTAAATCAACAATAAAAGGACTACAACGCTATAAAACTTCCTTATCCAATATTCTAAATTCAACACAAATCAGTACATTATGTCAAAATAATCAGATCAAATAATCTTATAACATATAAATCCAATACATGCCTACCTGTTGGTGGCTATAATGATTCCTTGAGACTGTAGTGTTTAGTCAAACAGAGGATGTAGTTGCATATCAATAAACTAGCCAGCGATAAAGCAACGAGATAAATAAAAGCAAATACCTAACTGAAGTCCAAATAATGCTGTTGGATTGCTCATGAACGCCCTGGCTGACAGCTTTCAAACATCCACATACATGGACTGCTTATAGGGATGTCACCAGTTCTAGTTCCTGCACGTTTAGGAATTAAGCGGTTTTCTTCCTCAGGAAAAAACCTGGTAACTTATATATGCCCTTTATATGACGACCCAAGCCGCAACTGTTAGCCCTGCCCCAATGACCGTAGAACTATAGCTATTTATATATATATATATATATAGTCTGCAGAGTGACCACAAACTAACTGGTAGTGCTGACAAATGAAAGAGAACAAAACTAGTCAAGGGTCAATGCGGACTAGAAGAAATATTGCATTTTTTTTTACCATAAGACACACTGGACCACAAGATGCACCTAAGTTTCATGGGGAAGTAAATAATAAACACCTATATGTACAGATGAAAGCTAAAGTTTACATAAACTATATAAAAAGACACATATGCATGTTTTGCTCACTATCTGACATGAAATCAGAATAATCCTTACTCGTTTTAGAGCAATTATAATTACCAAAATTATTTATATTTGCCAAATGCCAGAATAATGAGAGATAATTTTTTAAGGCATTTTTATTACTTTCTGAAAAGTCAAAAGTTTACATACACCATGATTATTATGCCTTTAAACAAGAGAGATGAATCTGCTTTGGTCCTACATGTGCATATCAACCCATGAACAAAAGCAAAAGACCTTGTGAAGATGATGGAGGAAGCTGATAAGATTGTATCATTATCCACAGTGAAACCAGTACTATAGCAGCATGGGCTGAAAGGACACTCTGCCAGAAAACAGCCATTAATCCAAAAGAAACATATAAAAGCCAGATTAATGTTTCAAATGCACACAGGAACAAAGACCTATATTTTTGGAGACTTGTCCTGTGGTCTGACAAAACTGGCTATAATGACCACCGTTATGTTTGGAGGAAAAAGGGAGAAGCTTGGAAGCCTAAGATCACCATCCCAACTGTGAAAGACGGGGGTGACAGCATCATATTGTGGGGTTTTTTTTGCTGCAGGAAGGATTGGTGCACTTCACAAAATAGATAGCAGCATGAGAAAAGAAGATAATGTTGCAATACTGAAGCGAGATCTCAAGACATCAGCAAGGAAGTTAAAGCTTGGGCGGAAATAGGTCTTTCAAATGGACAATGACCTGAAGCATACTGCCAAACTGGTTACAAAGTGGCTTAAAGATAACCAAGTCAATGTTTTGGAGTGGCCATCACAAAGCCCAAAACTCAAACCTATTTAAAATTGATGGGCTAAGATGAAAAAACAGTTGCCAGAGGGCTCAGTTACATCAGTTCTGTCCAGAGGAATGGGCCAAAATTCCTACCAACTATTGTGAGAAGCTTGTGGAAGGATATCCAAAACGTTTGATCCAAGTCATACAGTTTAAGGACAATTTACCAAATACTAATGAAATGCATGTAAACTTTTGACTTTGCAGAAAGTAATAAAACTGCCTTAAAAATTCGCTGGCATTTGGCAAATATAAATAATTTTGGTAATCCTAATTGACGTAATACAGGTAAGGTTTATTCTAATTTCATGTCAGATTGTGAAAAAAACATGCATATGTGTCTTTTTATATAGTGTATGTAAACTTCTGGTTTCAACTTTATATACAGGTGTTTATTATTTTCTGCCACCTGAAACTTAAGTGCATCTTACGGTCCGGTGTGTCTTATAGTTAAAAAAATACAACATTCTTTCTACTCTGCAATGACCCTTGGCTAGTTTTGTTCTCTTTCATTTGTCAACACCACCAGTTGGTGGTTACTCTGCAAACAGAACTTGGGGATATGTAGCAGTGAAGTCCAGATCTTTGTACAAGAGTTACAGGGTGAAAACTTGTATTTACTTAGACTTTGCAAGAGTTTGATTGGCTATTTTTAATTATATTGCACTATGACTGTGGAAGTAATCTGGACTACAAATGTAGTTTTTGTGACAGTTTTTAATGCATCTTTGAGTTACAAACAGGAGTTGTTCGTAGATACAGGAAAGAAGAGAAATTACAAAGCAAATCTCAGTTTAGGAGTTAGGCTTAAAAAATAGAGCTCTGACCACCACGATAGCATAGTAAGAAATGAATCAGTGCATAACTTTGAACCTTTTTAGATTGACAACACAAAGTGGTATTCATGGGTGAATTTTCACTTTAAGTCATATCTTCAAAATGTCTTAATCTGGTAAATCAGTTTTGTTAATTACACCTTTAGCTCCATAACTAGCTTATAATTACATAGTACATGCAGCATTTGCTGTTTAATAGAATTAACATCAATGATTTTTAACTAACACGTCTGACTGGCAGCGATTAAGTCATAAACATATAGTTTAAACTTGAGACTACTTAGAAATAATGAGATTTTTGTTTGTATTGTTTGAGTTTATTAATTGATTTATACGCTTTAATATTGTCAGTATGTCATGTTCTATCTGGATTAACTAACATTGCTCAGGGTATTGCTAGTAGAGCAAAAGGAATTTGTGGTTGGATTTAAAAAAAGACGTAATGTTTGCTGCGTGTGCCAGATCTGTATTTCTTGTCAACAGGTGTAAATATTAAGGCAGATCACTAGAAGGTCACTCTGATGAAACAGAAGCAAACACAGCTGCTCAGAATTACTGTCTCCTCTGCGTAGTGTGACCATAGGACTTAAAAACTCTATATCAACCTCAACAAAACTCAAATCCCAGTAAGTGTAAGTTCACACGGGTCGAAATTTCTGCTAATTAGTTCTGCTGAAAATTTACAGGACACCATCAGAAAAGTCTGCAAGACTAATCTAGATGGAATAGGTGTGGTTTTGCCTCTGCAGATTTTTCTTCATAAATTAAAAAAAATAAATAAATAAATTTGTACCTGTGGACATTGCTGCAGACTCCAAGGATGATGTGCTTTGAGCCAAAAAAACTGTCATAGCCCTGTTCTGTGGATGTATGAACAGTCGTACACCAAAACATGCTGCACTCTGCCAGACACAGAACTTTTGAATTCACCAAAAATATACTATGAAAGACATACCACACACCAGA
This sequence comes from Phyllomedusa bahiana, assembly GCA_025379985.1. Classification (NCBI taxonomy): domain Eukaryota; kingdom Metazoa; phylum Chordata; class Amphibia; order Anura; family Hylidae; genus Phyllomedusa; species Phyllomedusa bahiana. The sequence goes on along the minus strand of JAODAL010029065.1, from coordinate 2,396 downwards.
TTTAAGACACTTTCATACGTTTGGGTGTCTTCTATATTAAGAAGAAGCCATTTAGAACTGGCAAGTCGGTGCCAAGTTCATACATGTCGCCCCAAATCTTTTTGCTGCATTTTTTCACCTGTACTACTATGCTGCAATTAAACTGCCTATATTACCAGCAACCTCATCTCACTTATCTAAATTGTTTGGAAAGTTGTTACAAGTGAGTAATCAATTACCGTGTTTACTGTCTTGCGGATTATAAACACAGTCATTGATTACTTACTTGTAACACCTTTCCAAACCATTTAGATAACTGAAAGAAGCTTGCTGGTTATAAAGGCAGTTTAATTGTCACAGAGTACTTCAAACAAAAAAAAAAACACATCAGAACCGCACCGTGTTGAAAGCACCCTTAATTATAGAATTTGATTTTTCATGCTCCAGACCTCTGATTGAATTCCATGCACAAATTTTCCATACCATGTCAATAAGATTATGTAAAATCTCATCCATTTGCTTTGTACTGTATTCTGTTGCAATCTTAAATTGCACAAATCCACAGTTGAAATCTTTAGCAATTCCACCACATGAGAATTTAACCTAAGGGTAGATTCTCATGCCCTAATTTTCCTTTGGAAATATACATTGTGTAATGCTGCGGTTGTCTTGGATTATAACTGTGTTCTTTCTTCTTTATAGATTGGGATTTCAAAAGGAATGTGGATAAATCCAATCCAAAAGGACTAATCTGCATCCTAGCTTCCAATGCATTTTCCACACTGAATATGTGAGATAATTAACATATAATCCATTTTTAAGTGTCATGTAATGCATTTTACAATGCATAAATAAACACACTATGGAGACATGTGTGAAACAGGCAATGGCACTTTTCTGGAATGAACATATTTATAAAATGTCTTGCACCCAAAATGGGCGCACGTCTGACATTCTCAACAGTTTTGTCTGTTCCAACTCTTAGGGGATGTTTTGCGCCACAGTCAAAAGATCAGAGACATTTATAAATGTTTCTCGATAGAATGTGTAAAGCCACAATGCACCCAAATTAACCACTGACTGATCAATTCGAAAAATTAGATGTATCTGCAACATAGGAAAATCAACATATCGAACCACAATTGGTGTTGTATGACACAGATAAAACTTATATATTAAAAAAATGACAAAGACAGACCTACACTTTACCCTAAAAAAACACTAGCAACACTATCTAATCCCTACCGAACAAACATAATGGAGTTGCCGCCCCGATAAGTAAATTTTTCCTGGTGATTTCTGGAGCGCAATTTATATTCAAGGGTTAATTAAGCGTGTTTTTGCTTTTATATTCAGTAAAATATACAGTGTTTTAAACGGCAAAGATGAGTAAAGTTTTCCTGCTGATTTCTGGAGCGCAATTTATATTCAAGGGTTAATTAAGCGTGTTTGTGCTTTTATATTCAGTGAAATATATGGTGTTTTTAAATGTCAAAGACGAGTAAATTTTTCCTATTGATTTCTGGAGCGAAATTTATATTCAAGGGTTAATTTAGCGTGTTTGTGCTTTTATATTCAGTAAAATACAGAGTGTTTCTAAACGCCAAAGACAAGAACATTTTTCCTGTTGATTTCTGGAGCGCAATTTATATTCAAGGGTTAATTAAGCGTGTTTGTGCTTTTATATTCAGTAAAATACACTGTGTTTCTAAATGCCAAAGGCGAGTAAATTTTTCCTGGTGATTTCTGGAGCGCAATTTATATTCAAGGGTCAATTAACCGTGTTTGTGCTTTTATATTCAGTAAAATATACAGTGTTTTTAAATGTCAAAGATGAGGAAATTTTTCCTGTCGATTTCTGGATCGCAATTTATATTCACGGGTTAATTAAGCGTGTTTGTGCTTTTATATTCAGAAAAATACACTGTGTTTCTAAACGCCAAAGACGAGTAAATTTTTCCTGTTAATTTCTGGGGTCGCAATTTATATTCAAGGGTTAATTAAGCATGTTTGTGCTTTTATATTCAGTAAAATATATGGTGTTTTTAAACACCAAAGATGAGTACATTTTTCCTGTTGATTTTTGGAGCGCAATTTATATTCAAGGGTTAATTAAGCGTGTTTGTGCTTTTATATTCAGTAAAATATACATTGTTTTTAAACGCCAATGATGAGTAAATTTTTCCTGTTGATTTCTGGGGCGCAATTTATATTCAAGGGTTTATTAAGCGTGTTTGTGCTTTTATATTCAGTAAAAAACACTGTGTTTCTAAACGCCAAAGACAAGTACATTTTTCTGTTATTTCTCTGAGCGCAATTTATTCAAAGGGTTAATTAAGCGTGTTTATGCTTTTATATTCAGTAAAATACACTGTGTTTCTAAACGCCAAAGACGAGTAAATTTGTAATATCTTCGT
>JAODAL010029064.1:0-52254 GCA_025379985.1 Phyllomedusa bahiana | reverse complement strand
TTTCTTTCCAGGGGGGGGAAAAAACGGGTTGACGATGTTGCAGTGAGCATCGGCCAACCCCGGGGGAGTGGCTCTTTACCCAAAAATTTTTTTCCCTTTTCTATCCCAGGGGGTGGGGTACGCCAATGTCGTTTTCTTGTTTGGGGGGGGGGGCATCAATCATCAGAAACCCCGGGTATGTTCCAGGCCCCCCCGGGTTTCCCCCCGGCCTGCCAGGGATACGCGGGGGTTTTTTTCACGGGGGAGGAGTCATTTTGCCCTGATTACCTTTTTTCCCTCCCGGGCCCTTTCCCGCTTCCTCGGGCTCAAGTCGAAGTTTTCCCTGCCTTTCACATGGCCCTGGGGGGCCTTAATACTTCGGTTTCTTTTTTGCCCCTATTGACGGGACCCCCTTGGGCCCTTTTCCCTCGCGGTAAAGACCCCCTTTTCCCAAGGTCCACGTTACACCCCATTTTAACCCTGCGAGTTTAAAAACGGCAGGGCGGGTTTAAACCAAAATACTGAAGTCTCGCGGCTTGCCCCGTGTTCAGTTATTGGGGACCATGTTGGGGGGCACAAGCCTAAATTTTTTTTCCCCGATTTTATTGCGGGCCCTTTTTTAGAAAGGGCCTTTTTTCCCGGGGGTTTTTTTCCCAAAAAGGGGTTTTACCCTTTGGGAAATTTTTCCTTTCCCTAGGGTCTTTCTTTTCTTCTTTTGGGCCGGGAAAGTTTGGGTTTGGGCCTTTTTTCCCGGAGACGGCAGATTTCTCCCTTCCAGTTCTTTTTCCAGGGGCCAAGTGGCTTCCCCCCCGGGTTAAAAAACCTTTTTGCAGGGGGTTTCAATCGTTTTTGTCCCACCAGTTCACCGCCTATCAGCTGTGGGATTTGAATCTTGTTTTAAAGGGCCCTTTACGTCTCCCCCTTTTGAGTTTTTTATGGGGAATGTCCCTGCATTTATTTCATGGGGTGGCCTTTTTGGTGGCCCATTACTTCCATCCCCCCCGCCCTGTCCAAAAAGGGCCGGTTTAAATTGTAAACCCCCTTTCCGGGTACTGCAAAAAGGGAAAAGGGTTTTGCCCCTACGGTTTTTCCTTCGTTTTTTCCCTTAGGTGGTTTCGCCCATTTCATATTAATGGGGGCCCAATATTTTCTCCCTTTTTTTTTGGCCCCCTCCCCCACCATCCCTGAGAGCATTTCTTAAAATTTTTAGCATTGTCATGGCCGTTCTAATCTACCTTTCTGCCACTGAACCCTTTTTAAACCCTTTCCTTGACACTCTCTTTTTTATTCCAGAGGTCCCCGCAGGGGCCTGGCGGGCCCCTAAGGGAAACCCTTTTCTACTGGAAATTTTGGGCTGCAATTTCGGGAAACCTATCGGGTTAAAAGGGGTGACCCCTTTTCCCTTCCGATCAAATGCCCACTCTAAAACGAGCAGTTTGGGGCCCTGGGCGGTTCCATCAAACTCAGCTTAAAAGGTTTGCGAAGTTGCCACCCGGGCTTCCCGGGCCCTATCCTTTTTTTTAAATTTATCAGATCCATACCTTTCCTTGGTTGATACAACCCTTTGGGTGTAAGGGGACTTCAGCAGCTGTACTAAAGGGCTGAAAATGCTGATGAATTTTTTTGTTGGGTTTCATTTTTTTTTTTTTTTTTGCACTTCTGGGAGTTTTTTGGAAACCCAAGGGTGCTGTGTCCCCCAGTGTCCCCCATGTATTAAAGGGTTTGGGGATTTTGTACTTCCGAAAAATCCTTTTCTCGTCGAATCTTGGGGGTACAGGTCCCCCCCCTTTTTTATTATTTTTTTTTTCCAAATTTCCAAAATTTGACTTTTTCTTTTTTGGGGTGGCTATGTTAATTGTTTTTTTGCTAGGCTTTGTACCAAAAAATACCTGAAATCATAAAGGGATATAGTCCTGGGCGGATCCAACACGTTCGTTCCAACTATGTCACCCTCCAGGCAAGGGCTAAAAAAGCTGTGTCCCCCCAATGAAAAAATAAAAACGATTTTACGGTTAGCACAAAAATCCCAATTTGTACCACAGTGCCTTACTAACTAAAGGGGTGTTCTCACTGTTAAGGCCAACTGTCCTTAAAGGTAATACTGTATTATATCCAAATAGTCTTTGTCTGTATCCGGGCCTGGAGCAATCAACCCAGAGAACTTGAATCAGATTAGACTTTGAGGCAAAACAAACATATTTTATGCACAAAGCTTTGACAAGTTTCCCCAGTAAAAATTCTCACTGTAGTATCTTCAAAAAATCATATCTTTCCTTGGCATATAAACGGGAAATTATTATGTCTCTTCGCTGTGACCATGAAAGTATAATTTTTTAAGCTGGGGGGGTTTTTGAACAAAAGACGCAAGTGCAAAAAAAAAGATGATCCCCTCTTGGGGTTTTGTAAAACCTTTTAAAAGCATAACGAAAATATACAAAGCACAATCTAAAGGAGAGAGACATCCCCTTTTTTTCCCTAGTCTCACACCACAAAAAAAGCTTCTCCCTTGACTCTCAGTTTTGCGGGGATACATTTTGGGGGAACATGCCACAATGTGTCATTAATTTGTAGCATTGTGTCTCACTGATTTAAAGGTGTTCCACGAAGCAAAGTCTTCCCTGCCATACACAAAATTTGCTTGAGGGGAACACCACCCCAAGCCCCCTTGAAAAAGTCTTTTGCACAAGCGAAATTTGCTTTTTCAGAAAAGTTTTTTGAAATCCTGACATGCTGGGTTGGGTATTTTTTAACAAATGTTGAAGATTTTTATTTGTTGTCCTGATGAAAACCACCATGGACTTTTGCTCCAGGCTGAAAAGAATTGTAGAGAATGGGTGCACTGAACCGGATAGCAAATAAAGAGAATATTTCTGATAACTGATGTATTTTGTTTAGGTCGTACACCTAGATGTCCGAGAAAATAAAGTGAGACTGGATGATGGAACCCACATCTCATATGAAAAGTGTTTGATCGCTACAGGTACAGTCATGTAGTTGGGGTTTTTGTTTAAATTTTTTTTTGCCATTCAGATTTCATAAACAAAAAGTTAAAAAGGGACTGAATAATTTTGGAGTGTGTCACATCAAACCATTTGGCTGGTCAGCAGCGGCACCTGCTGCCTCCTGTTATTTCTTACCCACCCTTCCATTTCACTGTTTGACACAACAGGAGGGTCTGTTAAATTGGTTTATTATTAAGTATGAGAATTTTTCACAAGAGAGCAATTCTGGTGCATACTTTCTGACAACAATACAATGTGCTAATCTTCTGTTATTTCTACTCTAAATGTACCCCACCAATCAAAACAGGGCCAATACAACTAATTATAACAAGACCAAGGTAAAGGTAACAGAACCACTAAACGCCAAACAGAATAACATTTACCCAAAATTTAAATAAAAAATGTCCTTTATTGAAAAAATCAAACGCAACATGTACAATAACATATATAGCGGTGCTGGAATACTGATGGTGCTACTCATATGCATATCCCAATATAACATACATAAATACAAACTCAGACAATATTAGTGGAGAAAATAAAAAATACATCAATAGTAAATCATGTACCCCAAGTGAATAATGACATTAATAAATTCATATACACTCCAAATTAATAAAATACCCAATGTAAGTAACATAAAACATAAAAAAAGTATAATATATGGGAAATACAAACCAGCAGCACACTAAGATACCCAACGCTTGTTTTGCAAATGGCTTCGTTAGGGGTGTACTCTAAATGTATACATAAATTGACAGCTGGATCTTACCATTCCCTTTGCGAAAAGGACATGACCCTACACAGTCTGCTACTATCGGGACTGATTGGAAACTCTGTGCATTGACAAGTCCTATAGAGCAAAGGGAGTAAAAAACAACACATTTTGAAAAATTTATTTTTTCCTTTTCCATGTAAATAAAACAATAGGGGGTTAAAAAAGGTCTCAAAAAATTTTTAAAGGAAAACCCCTTTAAAAACCGTTTTTTGCCGTACCCATACTTAAGGTCGGGTAGGATTTCCCCGGGCAAATTACGTATGGGTACGCCCATGGCGATCTTACACCCTCACAACCGGGGCTCGCAAAAATCGCGGCAGGGAACCAAGGGGTTTATTTTTCGAACGAACTGCGGGCGGGATAAAGCCACTCCTGCTTTGCGTTCGCGATGAGTGGCGGGCCCGTGGTGGTGGTCCCCTTCCCCCGGGGCCCCCGCCTTACGGGGGGTAAAAACCGGGTTACCCCCGTAGGGGGCCCCCGGGGAAAAAGGGGGGCCCGCGGCAAGGGGGCCCCCCTTTAAATTTCCTCCGGCAAGCGGGGGGCCCGGGGGGGCGGGGGGCCGCCGAACCAGGCTCCGCCGGGCCCCCCAAAATTGTGGGCCCCGGGTTGCGGGGGGCCTGGGGGCCCAGTCCCGTCGCCCCCCGGGGGCCCGGCCACTGGACCCCGGGGCCCCCGGTCCCGACCCCCCAAGCCCGGCCCAGGACGGGGACTAATGCCCCCCGACTCCCGGGGCTGCGCGGGGGAGGTAGCAGGGGGGCCCCAAATTTAGCGTGCGCTCCGTGTTTCGGGCCTGGCGGGCCCTGAATGCTTTTGGCCTTTCAGCCTGCCAGGGGGCCGGGCCCCTATGGGGACTTGGCGGCGCGGGGGGACGTCATTTCCCCCCCCCGCGCCCCCTTTATGGGGGGCAGCGGGAAAGGGGGCCCCGGCAGCTCGGAGGGGCAGGACCGAGGTTCAGGAAAGTATTAAATTTGTTTTTTTTTTTTTAATATACAAAGGGGGCCCTGCCCCTTTATCCAAAAGGGGGGGGCCCTGCTCCCTATCACAAAAAGGGGGGCCCCTGGTGCCCCTGTCAAAAAAGGGGGGCCCCTGCTCCCCTATCAAAAAAGGGGGCCCCGGGGACTCCCCTTTCACAAAAAGGGGGCCCCTGGCGTCCCTACTTTTAAAGGGGGCCCCTGGCCGCCTATACAAAGGGGGCCCTAAAATGTATCACAAAAGGGGGGGCCCCTTTTGGGGGCCGGGGGGGGGGCCCCATCATTTTAAAGGGGGGCGGGGCGCTCCCCATCACAAAAGGGGGTCCTGGACTGTTTTTCATTTAAGGGGGCCCCGGGCCTGCCAAACATTTAAAAGGGGGCCTTGCTGCCTATCTCAAAGGGGGCCCTGGCGTCCCCAAATCACTAAAGGGGGCCCCTGGCGCTGCCTACCCACTAAAGGGGGCCCCGGGCCCGCTGCCTATCACTAAGGGGGCCCCTGGCGCTCCCTTATAAAAAAAAGGGGGGTCCCGGGCGCTGCCCATCACAAAAGGGGGCCCCTGGCGTTTCCCCTATCCTAAAGGGGGTCCTGGCGCTGCCTATAAATTAAAAAAAAGGGGGCCTTTGACTGCCATAAATAAAGGGGGTCCCGGGCGCTGCCTACACAAAAGGGGGGCCCCTGGCGTTGCCCACCACAAAAAGGGGGCCCCGGCGTGCCTATATCTCAAGGGGGTCCCTGGCACTGTTATCCCCAAAAGGGGGGCCCGGGGGGCGTTTGGCCCATCACAAAAGGGGGTCCCTGGCGTTGGCCCACCCAACAAAAAGGGGGGGTCCCTGGCGTGCCTATCTTAAAGGGGGCCCCGGGGGCGCTCCCCTATCAAAAAAGGGGGGCCTTTGGGATGCCTTTCACTAAAGGGGGCCCCGGGCTTCCCTATCAAAAAAGGGGGGTCCCTGGCGCTGCCCACATTAAAAGGGGGGTCCCTGGGTGCCTATCACTGGGGGGGGGCCCTTGCTCCCAAAATCATTTAAAGGGGGGGCCCCTGGCGCTGCCTATCACTAAAGGGGGCCCCGGGCGCCTACCTTTTGGGGGGGCCCCCTGGCGGCCAAATCAAAAAAAGGGGGTCCCGGGCCTTCCTATCAAAAAAGGGGGTTTCGTGATTTCCCTACAAAAAGGGGGGTTTCCGGGCCCGTTTCCCTACACTAAGGGGGTCGGGGGGAATCCTATCACTAAAGGGGGTCCCGGGCGCTGCCTATCACTAAAGGGGCCCTGACTGCTATCACAAAAGGGGGGCCCGGGAAGGGCCTATCATTTAATGGGGGCCCTGCCCCTTCCCTACACAAAAGGGGCCCCTTTGACTGCCTATCACAAAAGGGGGTTTCCCTGGCGCTGCTTTTCATTTAAAGGGGGGGTCCCGGCATTTTGCCTATCACAAAAGGGGGGGTCCCGGGCGTTTGCCTATCCTAAAGGGGGTCCCTGGCGCTGCCTATCACTAAAAGGGGGGTCCCTGGCGGGGCCCTTACCCCTTTAAAAGGGGGGTTCCCTGGCGTTTCCTATCACAAAAGGGGGGTCCCTGGCGCTGCCATCCAAAGGGGGGCCCTGATTTCCCTATAAAAAAAAGGGGGGCCCCCGGATTTCCCCTTCAAAAAAGGGGGGGCCCCCGGGCCCTGCTTTTTCACTAAAGGGGGTCCCGGGCGCTGTTTATCCTAAAGGGGGTCCCTGGGCTGCCTATCCTAAAGGGGGTCCCTGGCGCGCCTATCACAAAATGGGGCCCTGATCCCCTACACAAAAGGGGGGGCCCTGAGGGCCTTTCAAAAAAGGGGGGCCCCCTGATTTGCCTTTCACAAAAGGGGGGCCCTGATTTGGTTTTCCCAATAAAGGGGGCCCCGGGCGGGGCCTTTTCACTAAAGGGGGGGCCCCTGGCCTCCCTTTATCAAAAAAGGGGGGGGCCCTGCGCGGGCCTATCACTGGGGGGGCCCCTGATTTGCCTATCACTTAAAGGGGGCCCGGGACTGCCATCACAAAAAGGGGGCCCCTTTTGACTGCCTATCACTAAAAGGGGGCCCCCGGGGCGCGCCTATCACAAAAAGGGGGTCCCTGGCGTTTTGCCTTCAAAAAAGGGGCCCCGGGCTGCCTATCAAAAAGGGGGCCCCTGGCGGGGCCTATCACTAAAGGGATCCCGGGCGCTGCCCTTTCACAAAAGGGGGCCCCGGCCCGTCCCCCATCAAAAAAGGGGGGCCCCCCTGGGCTCCCTATTTTAAAAAGGGGGCCCCCTGGGGGCGGTTTTTAAACAAAAGGGGGGGCCTTGTTTTGTTTCAAAAAAAGGGGGTCCCTGGTGTTTGCCTATCACAAAAGGGGGGTTCCCTGGCCTGCCCACATAAAGGGGGTCCCTGGCGGCCTATCACTAAAGGGGGCCTTGACTGTTATCATAAAGGGGGCCCCCTGGCGCGGGCCTATCACTAAAAAGGCCCCTGCTGCCAAATCACAAAAGGGGGGCCCCTGGCGCGGGCCTTTTCAAAAAAGGGGGGTTTCCCCGGCCTTCCTATCATTTTAAAGGGATCGTGACTGCCAAATCATTTTGGGGGGTCACTGCGCTTCCTTTCACAAAGGGGGGTTTCGTACTGCCTATCACAAAAGGGTTTTTTTCCCTGGCGCTGCCATAAACAAAAGGGGGCCCTGACTGCCAAATCACAAAAGGGGCCCCGGGACTCCCTTTCACAAAAGGGGGCCCCCTACGGGCCTATCACAAAAGGGGGGCCCTTTGGGATGCCTATCACAAAAGGGGGGGGTCCCGGCGTTTGCAAACATTTAAAGGGGGGTCCCGGGGCACGGGCCTTTACCCACAAAAGGGGGTCCCGGGCCGCTCCCTTTTCCAAAAGGGGCCCCCGGGCGCGGCCTATCACAAAAGGGGGTCCCTGGGCTCCCCTTTCACAAAAGGGGGGGTCCCGGGCCCGCTGTATCCCCAAAAGGGGGGCCCGACTCCCCTACAAAAAGGGGGGCCTTGATGCCTATCACTAAAAGGGGGCCCCTGGCGCTGTTTTTCACTAAAGGGGGTTTCCCCTGGCGCTGCCCTTACCTGGGGGGGGGTTCCCTGCCCCCCTATCATTTTAAAAGGGGGTCCTGACGGGCCTATCATTTAAAGGGGGCCCCTGACTGCCTATCATTTGGGGGGGGCCCCCTGACTCCTATCATAAAGGGGCCCTGATGCCATTTTTTGGGGGGCCCCGGGCGCGCCTATCAAAAAGGGGGGGCCCCCTGGCGCTTTTCCCAAAAAAGGGGGGGGCCCTGGCGCTGCCTTTCACAAAAGGGGGGGGCCCTGATTTGCCTAACACAAAAAGGGGGCCCTGACTGCCTTTCACAAAAGGGGGGGCCCTGACTGCCTATCACTGAAGGGGGTCCCTGGCGTGCCTATCCCCAAAAGGGGGGTCCCTGGCGTGCCTATCACTAAAGGGGATCCCTGGCGTTTCCCCCTATCACTAAAGGGGGTCCCTTGGGGGGGGGCATCCCCCCTAAAGGGGCCCCCGGGGCTCCCCCACACAAAAGGGGGGGCCCCTGGCGTGCCCACCCACTAAAGGGGGCCCCTGGCGCTGCCTATCTCTAAAGGGGGCCCCCTGGCGCTGCCTATCCAAAAGGGGGGGCCTTGATCCCAAACACTAAAGGGGGCCCCCTGGTGGCCTATCACAAAAAAGGGGGCCCCTGGCCTGCCCAAAACAAAAGGGGGTCCCTGGGGGTGCCTATCAAAAAGGGGCCTTGACTGCCTATACAAAAGGGGGGCCCGGGGCCCCGTATCATTTAAGGGGCCCTGACGGCCTTTAAATTAAAGGGGGCCCCGGGCGCTCCCTTTATCACAAAAGGGGGTTTTCCCTGGCGCTTTTATCACAAAAAGGGGGCCCGGGAACTCCTTTATCACAAAAGGGGGTCACGGGCCCTTTTTCCTTTCCTAAAGGGGGCCCCGTGACTGCCTATCACAAAAGGGGGGCCCCCGGGCGCTCCTATCATTTGGGGGGGCCCTAAATCCCATATCATTTAAAGGGGGGCCCCTGACTGCCTATCACTTAAAGGGGGCCCTGACCCCTTTATCACAAAAGGGGGGCCCTTGACGGGCCATCAAAAAGGGGGGCCCCGGGCCCGCTCTTTCAAAAGGGGGCCCCTGGCACTGCCATCCCCAAAGGGGGTCCCTGGCCGGGCCAAATCACAAAAAGGGGGCCCCTGGCGCGCCTACACAAAAGGGGGGTCCCGGGCCCGCTGCCATCAAAAAAGGGGGGTCCCGGGGCCTCCCCTTTTCCCACAAAAAGGGGGTCCCTGGCGGCCTATCACTAAAGGGCCCCTGTTTTGCCTACCCACTAAAGGGCCCCCCCCTTTGGCGCTCCCAAACCAAAAAGGGGGGTCCCTGGGTTTCCCTATCACTAAAGGGGGTCGTGACTGCCTATCACAAAAAGGGGGTCATGGCGCTTCCTTTTCCAAAAGGGGGGGTCGTGACTGCCTATCACAAAAGGGGGTCCCGGGGCGCGCCAACACTTTAAAAGGGGGGCCCTTTGACTGCCTATCACAAAGGGGGCCCTGACTGCCAATAAAAAAAAGGGGGGCCCGACTCCCTTCCAAAAGGGGGGGCCCTTGATTTGGCCAAACCACAAAAGGGGGCCCCTGGGCGTGTTTTTTAAACCCCCCAAAAGGGGGTCCCTGGCACTCCCTTATCATTTAAAGGGGGGCCCCTTGGCGCTGCCTATCACAAAAGGGGGTCCCTGGCGCTGCCTTTTCCTAAAGGGGGTCCCGGGCGCTCCTATAAACAAAAGGGGGGGCCCGGGCGCGCCTACACAAAAGGGGGGTCCCTGGCGTTGCCTTTCCAAAAGGGGGGCCCCCTATGCCAAACCTAAAGGGGGCCTTGACTCCCAAATCACTAAAGGGGGCCCCTTGGCGCTGCTTATCCCCTAAAGGGGGCCCCCTTGGGGCGCCTATCACAAAAGGGGGCCCCGGGCCCCTTGGCCTTTCACAAAATTTGGGGCCCTGACGGCCTATCAAAAAGGGGGGCCCCTGCCCGGGTTTTTAAAAAAAAAGGGGGCCCCGACTCCCTACCATTTGGGGGGGCCCCTGATGCCTACCCTTTTAAAGGGGGCCCCTGGCGCTCCCAAAACAAAAAGGGGGTCCCTGGCGTTGCCTACACAAAAGGGGGGCCCGGGGAAACTGCCAAACCAAAAGGGGCCCTAAACTGCCTATCCCCTTGGGGGGGCCCTGACTACCTACATTTTAAAGGGGGGCCCCTAAAAGCCTATCATAAAGGGGGGGCCCCGGCGTGCCTACACAAAAGGGGGGTCCCTGGGGGGCCCTATCACAAAAGGGGCCCCCTGGGCTCCCTATCAAAAGGGGGCCCCTGGGGCTCCCTATAACAAAAGGGGGAACCCCTGGCGCGGGTTTTTCCCACAAAGGGGGGATCCCTGGCGCTGCCTATCTCAAAAGGGGGTACGGGAAACTCCCCTATCCCTAAAGGGGGTCCTGGCGCTGCCTATCACTAAAGGGGCCCTTTGACTGCATTTAAATTAAAGGGGGTCCCGGGCGCTGCCTATAACTAAAGGGGGCCCTGGCTGCCAAACCCATTAAGAGGGCCCTGCCCTTTACCTAACCTCTAAAGGGGGCCCCAAAAACCTACCAAACCTCTAAAGGGGGGCCCTGTCTACCTAACCCAAAGGGGGCCCTGATTTCTACCAAAACCTAAAAAGGAGGGCCCTGACTTACCAAACCCTTAAAAGGAGGGCCCTGACTTACCTAACCTTTTTTAAAGGGGGGGCCCTCCCTTTTAACCTAACCGTTTAAAGGAGGGCCCTGCTTTTACCAAACCCTTTTAAAAGGGGGGCCCCCGACCCAAAACCAAACCCAAAAAGGAGGGCCCTACTCCCCAAAACCCAAAAGGGAGGGCCCTGCCCTCCACCAACCTCTAAAGGGGGCCCTGAACCTTCCCACCAAAACCTCTAAAGGGGGGCCCTAAACCGCCCTTACAAAAAAAAGGGGGGGGGGAAACTCATGGCTAGGTACCCCCCCAATCCTACCTGGGGGGGCCCTACCAAATTTTTCCCCGGGGGGTGTCTCCTTTAAAAAAATAGGGCCTATTTTAATTTCCGGGGCCCTGCCCTTTTGCCTCCCTTTACCTGGTAATTTTTAATTGTTGGGGGAGCAGCCTTATGCTGTACATTTTTCTTCAGGGGGTTTGTCCTCACCCCACCCTCCCCCCCATGGGATACAAGGGCCCTAATTTTATGGCTTTCCCCGCTCCCCACCCCGGGGGAAGTTTTTTCGAGGGGAAAATGGGTTTAAAAAGAAATGTTTAAAAATTTGGGGAATTTTTCCAAAGAATTTGGTAAATTTTCGGGCGGGGAAGGTTGGGGCCCCGGGCAAGTCCTCATGGCGGTGGGGAAAAACAGAGCGAAAAAAGGGAAAAAGAACGCTCATGGAGAAGAAAAAGGGACTCCTCAGATAGGATTTCTCCGGGGGTTTTTTGTTTTCCCCCAGCGGTTTTTTTAACTTCAAAATTTTGGTTGGGGGCTGTATTCACTGTTTTGTATGGGGCCCTTTGAGCTGGTGTCCCCCCTCTTGGTGGCCCTCTTTATGGCGGTCCCTGTTGGTTAAAACCCTGAGTGGGGTTTAAACCCTATGGGGTCTCTATATCGGTGTGTTGGTTTTCCCGAGCTGGTTACCCCCCCCTTTTTGGGGTTTCTCCATAAAAGCTTTTGTTGTGGTTATACCTGGGGTTTGGTGTTGACCTCTATGTGGTCCTATAGGGCGGTGTTGAAATGTTATCCCTAGCTGGTGTCTGCCTTTTTTGGTCTTTTTATGGGGGTTTTTATAGGTTAAAATGAGCTTGTTCCCCTCTATTTTTTTCCCCTTTTTGGGGCCCGGTTTTTGTAGGTTATACCTGAGCGGTGTTAGGAGGTACACTTACTTTTTCTTGCTGGTTTTATTTAGAAGGGGGGTGGGTGCGTGCCCAAAGGGGAAACGGGGAGGGGGATATTGTTGTGGGGGGAGGGGGATAGGGTAGTGGTGGGGGGGGGAAAATTGTTTGGGGGTGGTGGGGATATTGTTTGTGGGGGGAGGGGGATTTTGTATGTGGGTGGAGGGGGATATTGTATGTGGGTGGGGGGGGGAAATGGTGGGGGGGGGGGGGGGGATTTTGAATGGGGGTTTGGGGGGGGGCATTTTAAATGTGGGGGGGGGAAAATTTGTATTTTGGGGGGGGGGGAAAATTGAAATTTTGGGGGAGGGAGATATTGAAAAGGGGGGTGGGGGTGTTATTGTATGTGGGGTGGGGGAAATATTGTTTGTGGGGGGAAAGGGAAAGTTATTGTATGTGGGGGGGGGGGTTTTTGGGGGGTGGGTGGGGGGGGGTTTGGGTAGGGAGGGGGGGGGGGGTTATTGAAAAGTGGGTGGCGGGGGAAAGTGTATGGGGGTGGGGGGGGGTTTTTGAATGTGGGGGGGGGGGGTTTTTTTGTAGTGGGTGGGGGAAATTGAAAAAGGGGGGTGGGGGGGATTTTTGTATGTGGGTGGGGGGGGATATTGAAAGTGGGTGGGGGGGGATATTGTTTGTGGGTGGAGGGGGAAAATTTTTTAAATGTGGGTGGGGGGGGTTTTTGTATGGGGGTTGGGGGGGGGGATTTGTTTGGGGGTGGGGGAGATATTGTTTGTGGGTGGGGGGAGATATTGTATGTGGTGGAGGGGGATATTTGTTGGGGGTGGAGGGGAAATTGTATGGGGGTGGGGGGATATTGTTTGTGGCGGGGGGGATTTGTAGGGGGGTGGGGGGGATTTTTTTTGGGGGGTTTTGGGGGGGGATATTGAAAGTGGGTGGCGGGGGTTTGGGTATGTGGGTGGTGGGGGATTTTTTTTGGGGGTTGGGGGGGGCAGGGGGGGGAGAAAAATTTACCCCTGTGCCCCTTTGATGTGTGAGCCCAGACAAAAGGGGGGACTCATTTGGGCTATTTTACTAAAAACAATCATTTCTTTTTTTTGCCCACTGTATTTTGGGTAAAATTTGGGCGCATTTTTTGTCCAAGGCCGTTTTTTTTGCGGGGGGGCGGGGCGAGGGGGTTTTCTAGGGGGGGGTTTGGGGGGGGGGGCCCGGGGGTTTTCCAGCTGTATGGGGCCCAAAAATTTTTCTTTTGGGGCGGCCCTCCCCTTACCCAAAACCCCGGGAAGTTTAATAAAAGCATCCGGGTTTTTCTGGTGACAAATCCCCCATCCCCCACAATGCATTGGGGGCCATGGTAAATTAAAAACAGTCACCATGGCAAACCAGGACAGCAGTAATGCTGTGTGCGGGTTTCTCTTTTATGAGCGATTTAAAATATCGCCACCCCCAAAATTCCTCCTGGGGAAACAGTAAAAAAAGGGGTAAAAAAGTAAAAAAAATAATAAAAAAAAAGTGAAAAAAAGTAAAACACAAACACAAAAAAAAAAATAAAAAAAGAAAACTGCCCTTTTCCCCTTTAAAAAACCCCAAATTCGCCCCCAAAAAAGATCAAAAACATGAATTTCCCATTTTTGGGAATCGCCGCGGGGCAAACGCCCTTCCCTATAAATCTGCCCACTTTTTTTTTTTAAAACCCTTTCGTGAAGCCGAAAAAAAAAGTCACAAAAATTTCGATTTTTTTTTTCTTTCCCGCGCACATAAAAGGGAAATAAAAGTGATCAAAAGGCCAAAAAAACACCAAAGTGGTGCAAATTAAAAACCCTCATTTTCACCCCGCAAAAAAAAAATTTCCCTTTAAAAACCCACCTTATGCGGTAAAAAAAAAAAAATTTATGGCTTTTTAAAAGATAGCAAATGCATAAATATTTTTTTTCCCAAAAAAAAAAAACCTTTTAAAAAAAAAAAAAAAGTACTTCCAAATTAAAAATTTAAATTTTGGGTACCCGCCATAATCATCTCGCCCCAAGGGAAAGTAAACTAATTGTCATGGATTGCTGGTGACGCTGTTAAAAATAAAAAACACTACAAGGATTGCAGTATTTTCTTAAACCATTGCCAAAAAACTGTTTTAAGCGATCAAAAACCCCTGTCCCCCAAAAATGATACCAATAAAAAATCTTTCCCGCAAAAAACAAAGGGCTGCGATAAGCTCCATAACAGAAAAAAAAAAGTTATGGCTTTTCAGACTGCGGTGATGCACCTGTTCTTGTACTTTGGGGACTTTGCAAATGTGACATGGCACCCACCAAAATCTGTGTTCCAAAAGCCAAATAGTGCTCCCTCCCTTGCACGCCCTGACATGCACCCAAACAGCAGTTTACACCCACATGTAGGGTATTGCTGAACTTGGAAGAAATTGCATAACACAATTTGGGATGCCTTTCTCGCAGGATTCCATGTAAAAATTAAACTTTTTTATCTAAAATTGCAGATTGTTGGAAGAAATATATATATATTTTTTTCAGAGCCCAACGCTAAAAAAATTGTGAAATACCTGTGGGGTCGACATACTCACTGCACCCCTGGATATATTCCTTAAAGGTGTTTTATCATTACATTAAATGCTCTTCAGAATAAGGGGACAGTGAAAACGAGCAAACTTGCAATTGGATGTCATTTGCAAAATTGTCTTGTTTCTTGTCTCCCTTATCTTCGTTTTCTGTAAACACTGTTCCCCAGTGTCGGTCAGATTTCACCTCCTTTCATTTCATTGGCTCTACTAATTTACATTCTGTTGTGGCCCCCGGTCGTATTCAGGGAGCGTGCATTCTGCTCTCTCACTCAGAATAAGGGCCCGGCAACATTTTCACTTGCACAGCCAGCAGCTGCACAGTAACTCTGCAGCTGCTTCTACAATCAGAAAACAGCAGAATTGTGGTCGGTGCCTAATGCTACTGCGTGTAAACATAGAAGGGAGACAGATCTGTGCTGCTTGGATGAGTTCATAGAAGACTGGATTCAACTGAAACAAACCCACCAGCTGTGAGAGGAGAAGAGATCAGTGCTCTGAGTTCATAGAAGACTGTCTAGACTAAATTTCAGGGCTGGGGTATGTAAACAAACAAAAATTTAAAAAATTTTAAGGCACGGGCATAAAGGGAAAATTTAAAGGAAATACTTAATGGGTCTAGTTTCTTAGATGGGGTCATTTATGGGGACAGTCCAAGACACACAAAGTCCAGCTCACCTGAATGAATAATTGATTGTGGACAGCCAGCAGGTGCACGGGTCTGGCTGGGAGGCACCAGCCTGTGAACTAGAGACAAGAAGTCCGCATGGATGGCGGAAAAGATCCAGCACCGTTGGATACATGTTTTGCCTGTGTCTTTAAATATGTTCTAAAAAAACGTATGTTATTTGCATCATGTCACATGATATGTGTTCTGACACGTATTGGTTTTGATTTCCCTTTAAATATGTTTATTGAGTGTCTGTTTTTTAAGTCATGATTAAGGGTGCTTACCCGAAACGTGTTGAATCTGTCGTCTGTCTGGATTTTAATGATTTGATACAATAAGAAGATTATTTTATTTATCCAACGGTGCTGGATTTTTTCCGCCATCCATGCGGACTTCTTGTCATTTATGGGGGTATCTGATATACAGGCACCCTCAAAGCCACGTCAGAACTTGACTGGTCCCTAAAAAATTTGCAAATTTTTTGAAAATGTGAAAAATGACTACTAAATTTCTAAGCCCCCTAATGTGGTTACATTTTTTTTTTTTTTTAAATGATTCCAACCTACAGTAGACATATGGTAGATGCTAGTTATAAACTATTTTGAGTGGAATAACTATCTGCCTTACACACAGAAATTTTTTAACTTTAAAAATTGTAAATTTTTCCAAATTTTCATAATATTTTGATAATTTTCCCAAATAAACAAGGATTTCTGGACCAAAATTTCTAACTAACTTAAAGCACAATGTGTCACGAGAAAACAGTCTCTGAATTACTTGGATAGGTAAAAGTATCAAAAAGTTATTCGCACATAAAGTGACACGTCAGATTTTAAAACCGGGGCTCTGTCAGGAAGGTCAGAACTGGCTCCGGCGGTAAGGGGTTAAAGATTACTTCCTCCGAAAACTTAAAAATAATAGCTGTTTGTTAGTAAATGCTACAGTTGTCATTTCTATAATTTGACAGGAGTTCCATTATGTTTTTGTAGTTATTTGAGAATAAAGTTTCTAATTGTGTACCCTTTTGGCATTCAAGGCACATTCTGTCAGCCCAGTCGTCCTGAAGTGACAGTACATGAAATGATCATAATGAAAATGCTGGATGTTGGAGGCATGCTAAAAAACAATGGGAGCTTTTATGCTCAGGCAATAGAGCCATGATGTGGTTTGGGGTTATCAGGCAAATCTAGACCTCAAAATCATCTCTACAGTTTTCTGTGTATAACAATACCAGTTACATTAAATTACAAAAGAGAAGGAAACTTGCACATTTCTCCCATTTTTCCTGCATTAAACTTAAAAAAAAAAAAAAAGAATGATTCTTTTTGGTACGCCGTGAAACCCCAAATTGTTGCTGCAAAAAAAACCTTACAAGTCCTTACATGTGAGCTGTGAAAGGCCCGCCGCCTCTATCCCTGCTGTACCGGTATACATAGGTGAGCTGGGACATGCCGCTGTGGGAAACTTTAACCCAAACTGTTTATGATATGGAGGAGTGGGCAGGGGGTGAAGGATATCAGCATGTTTCAGCAACTGATTGACAGCAAATGAGGACATGGTAGAGAGGGGAGCAAGAGAGTCAGAGTGCGAGGATTGAGTTTTTGTAGGTTCCTGCGTGGCTGTACTAGATTTGGCGCAGGTAAAGTGGAGATGGAGGAAAATGTGAGCAAGTTGTGGTCAGAGATAGAGAAATGAGAGTTTGTGATGTTAGACAGGGGGCCGAGGTCGGTGAAGATGAGGTCAAGTTTGAGTCCATCTTTGAGTGGCTCCAGAGGTCCAGTGGGAGAGGCCGAAGGAAGAGTAGAGTGACAAGAGTATGATAGTAACGGAGTGGGGTGTGTCGATGTGGATGTTCAAATCTCCTATGACAAAAGTGGGGATGTCAGTGGAAAGTAAGTGGAGGAGCCAGGAAGAAAAGTGGTTAAGGAAGGTGGTGGCAGGGCCTGGCGGTCGGTAAACAACAGCCTCTTGGAGGTTGGAGGGGGAGTATATGTGGATAGAGTGCACCACAAAGCAGGGGCGGGTGAGGGAAGGTAGAGGTGGGATGGGGATAAAGGAACAGGTATCTGTCAGAAGAAGGCCGACACCTCCACCATGTTTGCTTCCAGGGCGTGGGGTGTGGGAAAACTGAAGCCCGCGGTAAGAGAGTGCAGCAGGGGAAGTTGTGTCAGAAGACGTCAGGCAGGTTTCTGTTAGTCCAAGGAACCTTAGGTTGCGTGAGATGTAAAGGTCGTGGATGAAGGGAAGCTTGTTGAACACAGAATGTGCTTTCCAGAGAGCACCAGACATGGTGATAGGTATAGCGGGGGTGAGGGGAATGGGTTTGAGGTTTATGGGGTTGATGGAGTGTGTGCTGCTTGCTATGTAAGAGATGCGTGAAACCAGGGGGGGGGGATTGGGAGATATGTCCCCGGCAGCGAGGAGAAGCAGGAAGAGCGTGAGGAGGTGTGTGTGGGATAGAGAAAAAGGTGGTTGTGGGGATTTTGTGAGAAAGGTCTTAATGCTGTGGAAGAGGTGAGGGTAAGGCAGCAGGGGAGATATGGAGACCATTGCCCAGCGTGGGTGTCTGAGGGGAGACAAGGAGTTTGATGATTAGGATGGTAGTGATGATTGTGGCAGAGAGGGCCATATTGGGTGCTGGTGTGAGTGAGGAGCAGGGAAAGTTCTTGTTTACCTTTGGTTCACTTCTGATTTCAATTCTGGTATTAATTCTGCAGACACTTTATGGAATTGCACCTCATGGATGTTGCACTGAATTACCTGGTCAGTGAATGACCAGTGTGCACACTTAAAGAGCGAATCTAGCCTTCATAAGACACTGTCTTATTTTCGGGGAAATAGGCTATATTGAGTGAAAATCTATGCTAGTGTTTGCGCTGCGTGGATTTTTCAGATATGGATTTTGAAATCCAGGGTGTGGAATAATTGTCATTGTTCTACTTGGACCCCAATATAATGCAGACTGGCCCCAATAAATATATGCACAGATTATTTTTGCCTTCAGTCCAGTTTTGAAAATCCATCTTCTTTACCTCATTAAAAAGTTTAGTGTTAAGGGAAGAAGGCTCTTTGTTCCAGGTTGGGATTCTTGGTCAGAGTGGAGAGTGGCTGCAAAGACCCTTTTTCTTTGGAGGGCCTGTCATGCATTATGCAGACAACCCACTGATGTGAATAGCCATTGTGTGATGCTTAAAGAGGTCTCACACAACAAAAGACCAGCTGGAAGTTTTATATGATAGCAAAAGAGTATTCACCCTTTTAATCCACTGCCGATGCAGCCTGGCTGGGAGCAGCACAAGCTAGTGGCAGACATGCTATCCCTTAGGGTGTGTTCACACGGCATGTTGGATCCGATTTTGGATCTCTTTATAGATGTGTTTTTAGATCCGTGTTTCGTACCCTAAACAGACCCAAACACGCATCTAACAATTTGCAGTGTGTTTTTACATTGCTTTCGATGACAAGTGATCACCGATGCGTGTTTCCATGCATCTTTGTGATGCGTCTTTCGGATCCGTTAAAAGAATTGTCATGTCAATTCTTGATCCGAAAGACCCAGCAGACGCCCTATTTAAAACTGTAGTGTGCGTTTCTGCTGCAGCCAAAACACATCCAAACACGCACACGCGTGTTCGATGCGATTGACGCAGCGCTTTTGAGTGCGTTTTTCAGATCCAAAACAGATCCAACACGCCGTGTGAACATACCCTTATTCTGTAAGATGCAGCAGTTTCAGAGCATTTAGTGCTCAAATCTGGTAGTTTGCAGTCTTTTCTACCAGAAAAGAGTCCAACTTATTCAAAAGCATCCGTTAGCCCTGCCCACCTGCATTTAGTGCAAATACGTGGTGAAATGCGCGCCGCAATTATGCCGTGTGAATATACCCTTAGGGACACAGCGCTGGGAACAGCATGTCTGTCACTAACTTATGCTGTCCTCAGTAAGAGGGGCATAACCTATATGACAGGTTCCCTTCAAAGCACTGGCAGTCGCTCCAGTGTTTGTGCACAAGCAGTTGGCAGGTGACTGTTGCAGCCAATCCGTGGCCTCAGTGGTTACATGTTATTCTATTGGCCTCACCAATTATTGGTTGAAATGGTAATGGCAGTGGTACAACCAGTCGTCACTGCTGTTTCATTACTGCCACAGTCACATGCCGACTGTATGTAAATAAAGATTGGCACAACCAGCAGGACTGGATCTGTGATGGATTGTTTCTTATGTTCGATCATTTTGAAGTTTTATTTTTTTTAATTTTTCCTGTGGTGACATTATAGGGAAATTAAATACTTATTGCCAGGTGTCCCCACAGATTACAGCTAATTGGGGGACACTTTGTGAAATATATTTAGCTTAATGGGTTCTTTTTAACCAATAGAGATTGTCCAAAGCAGAAAACCCATTTAAAGACCACAAGATTTATTTCTCGTCAGTATCATTGGGGGACACAGCACCTCGGGTATAGGCCCTTCTATGAGGCTGACATTATGGGGTAACCAAAGGTTTTGGCTCCGCCCAGATGGACTATATCCCTCCTACTGATGCTAGCCTAGTGTCTGTAGGAGGCAGACGCTGTTCTGCAGGTCTGCTGCATTTTTTTTAAATTTTAGGTGTTTATTTTTCTTTTCTTCCAGGAGGTGACAGAGCCTTTGACTCTCACCTATTAATGGGGCCGTCAACGCGTGTTTTCACCGTGACGATGATCCCCCTCCCTGAGGGCGTCAGGACCCAGTCAGATTTTTAGCTGAACTGTTTCTCCTTGCGGCGCTCCTTGCCACAACGCCCAAAGACGTCTTAGTGGGTGAGTACCCTGACTCCCTCTGTTTGGGGGGTGTTTGGGATCTCCATTGAGGTTTGTGACCCGCAGGAATTCCGTTTTCCTGTAGCCCTAGCAGTGGCAGCAGTGTGCCAGCATTTAGATTTTTCTGTTCCGCGGCTGGGACAGCAGGATGACTGTTTTTTTCCGTGTAGCGTTTTTTGCTGCCATTACGGTACCTAATTGTGGGTCTGCCCTGGTCTTGGGTTCTTTTTTACCTCCCAAGGACTACAGGTACCTTCAGTCGTCTGACCCATGGGCCATGGCCATGATCTCAATTTTAGTCCCCGGCTTAGGCGGGGCCTATGCCGCAACTAGGCCGCGCTTTTTCCTGGGTTTGTGCCGCCCCTTGGACCTAACCACTCCAGCCCCCTCCCAGGATAGGGGAAAGACGCCATTTGCCAGCCTTCCTGTTGTTCTGATGGACATCTCCTGGCTTCTTCTAGAGGATACAGCACCTTTTGGGTAGTAAACCAGCCCTTTTGGACTATTTTGCCCCTGCTCTGCGCGCCCTGTGGTTATGTCCCCTTCAAAGGACGAGGGGCTTAAATCACCTGCCCCTGCTTGTGCCTGCTGTCCCAAAAAGTTCACTTGCGGTCAGCCTAGTGCGCTTTGCGTAGCTCCTCAACCAACTGCAGCGGGGTCCGAGCCCACTTGTCAAGAGTCGGTAGCCCCGGAATAGGCTAGGTCCCTCTTACTGGCAGTGCGTGTCCTGTCCAGATTGTCCCAGGCTGAATATGCAGTCTCTGCTTGCTGTCCAGCCTAGCAACTCCCGGGGCTCTGCATCAGGTACATCCCGTACAGAGAGTTCATGTAAGAGGACTAGAGTGCCCTTTTCCTCAATGTTGCCTGAGCTTTCTCCGGACAGACTGTGGACGGACGTTGAAGCTCCAGGCCTGGATACAGCCTCTTCTGGGGACCCCCCTCCTGACTCTGAGCTAGACAGGGGTGATGGAACGGCAGCAGCTGTGCAAGCCTTTATCCGGGCAATCAGAGACTCCCTTCATGTTAGAGATCAGGATGTCTCAGCCTCTCAAGGGGAGGTTTTGTTTAAGTGCAGCAGACAGCAGTGTTTGGTGTTTCCTACTCATCCAGAGTTTGAGGAACTTGTTTCTAAGGAATGGAAACATCCTGACAGACGTCTATTCCTACCAGACTGCTTAATACCCTTTGCCCTTTTCAGGAGGAATCAGTGGCAAAGTGGTCAGGGATTCCATTGGTTGATGCCCCAGTCTCACCAGGACCATGGCCATTCCGGTCTCTCGCAACTCCAGTCCTTTTGGGAATTTTCTTATAGACCGGTGATGGGTCTCAAGGGCTAAGCGGGCCCCAGCTAGCCAGCATCTCCCTGGCAATCTAGCTTCAGAACATCCAAACGTCCTCCAGCCAAGGCTAGCCTGGTCTGAAGACTTTTCCCAGCCAAAGATTCTTCTCAGGTTGGGGGCTGTTTCCTACAGTTTCGGGAGCTTTGGCAAGTCCAAGTCGACGACACATGCGTCTGGAAGTCGTCTCTTCAGGATACAGGATCCATTTCGTATCCGTTCCCCCAGCGCAATTTTTTCTGTCCTCCCTGCCCGCCTCCCATAGTTGGGGCTTCAGCTTTTTTTCAGACAATCCATACCCTGCTCCAGAAGGTAATCGTGCTGGTCCCCGAGTCTGAACTTTTCCGGGGTTTTCACATTTTTTAATGGTCACCCACAAAAAAAGTAAGGCCAGTGCTGGATCTCAAGGAGCTCAACCAGTATGTTGAGTTCCCAAATTCTGCATGGAATCTCTCCATATGGTGGTGGCATCTCTGGAGCAAAGCGAATTTCTCTCCGCTATATTCATCAGGGACACTTTCCTGCACGTCCCTATTGCCCTCTCTCACCAGCGGTTCTGTAGGTTCGTGGTGTGTTACGGCATTTTAAGTTCAGAGCTCTGCCATTTTGCCTCTCTACCGCAACAATGTCCTGGCACCCCTTATGGCAATTCTGCGTGTCAGGGCGTTACGATTATTCCCTAACTGGATGATCTTCTGGTAAAAGCTCCATCGCGAAGCACCATCCTGGACAGCATCAGAATCGCCTTTTCGTGCTTTGGGTGGCTTGTCAATTTCGACAAATCCCGTCATACCCTATCCCAGAGGATGGAATTCCTGGGGATGGTTCTTGACACTCAGGTAGCCAGAGTGCTTCTTCCGCCGGTTAAAATGCAGCACTTGAAGTCGGGCGTTTCTCGAAGTGCGCCCTATATGCTCTCCACATTTGGATGCAGTTCCTCGGCAAAATTGTGACAGCCTTTGAGACTGTGCCCTTTGCGCAGTTCCATTCCCGCCCCCTGCAGCGAGAAATCCTAGCTCGCTGGGACAGTTCTCTAGTTTCCCTAGACAGATTGATTCAGCTTTCATCTTAAGTTATAGTCGATCTTGGCTGTGTCCCCGGCGCTTCGTCAGGGAAAATCCTTTCTGTTGCCTCAATGGCTGATTATCACCATGGATTTCAGCGCTTCGGTGTGGGGCGCCTTGTTTGGCTCCAAGACAACTTGAGGTCTCTGGTCCTCCACGGAATCCAGACCACAGATCAACGTTTTAGAACTAAGGGACATTTTTCTGGCTCTCTCGCGCTGGTCCCCTCTCCTTTAGGGTCGACTAGTTCGCATTCAGTCTGACAACACTTGCCAAGGCAAATAGGATCATGGATTGTATTAAAAGGGGCATAGATGCACTTGATGAGAACATCATTCTCCCATTATACAAGTCACTGGTTAGACCACACATGGAATATTGTGTAAAGTTTTGGGCACCAGTGCACAGGAAAGACATTGTAGAGCTTGAACAGGTACAAAGGCGGGCAACAAAAATAATAAAAGGACTGGGTGGACTGCAATACCCAGAAAGATTAGCAAGATTAGGATTATTTAGTTTAGAGAAAAGACGGCTTTGGGGGGACATAATAAATATGTTTAAATATATTAAAGGTCAATATAGAGATCTCGCTAAAGATTTATTTATACCTAGGACTGTATCCAGAACAAGGGGGCATCCTCTTCGTCTTGAGGAACAAAAGTTTTCACATAAACATAGAAAGGGATTCTTTACGGTTACAGCAGTAAGACTGTTGAACTCTCTGCTAGAGGAAATTGTCATGGTGAATTCAATAACAGAGTTCAAAAAGGGTCTGGATGCATTTCTGGGGCATAATAATATAATAAGTTATAGTGATTAGGATTCTGGAGATGGGTCGTTGATTCATGGATTTATTCTGATTGCCAGATTGGAGTTGGGAAGGAATTTTTCCCTAAAATGAGGACAATTGGCTTCTACCTCATGGGAGTTTTTGCCTTCCTCTGGATCAACACTTTAGAAAAATAGGCTGAACTGGATGGAAGTATTTCTTTTTTTGGCCTAACAAACTATGTAACAACACAGTGGTGGCCTATTTGAATCATCAGGGAGTCACCAGGAGACATGCAGCTTTTCTGGAGGCCTCATGGATCCTTTGTTGGGTGGAACATTCATTCTGTCCTTTGCAGCGAATTTCATCCCAGGAGTGGAGAACTGGTTGGCCGATCGTCTCAGCCGAACATGGGCGGAACCCTGGGAATGGACACTTCTATTAGCTGCCCTGTCAGAGGTGGGGCACTCCAGATGTCGATCTGTTTGTGTCTCGCCTCAATAATCAGCTCCCAAGGTATGTATTCAGGTCCTGGGATCCCTTGGCCCTCGCGGCAGACGTGCTGGTCCTACCTTGAAGTCAGTTTGCTCTGGTCTACCTCTTCCCTCCTTTATCCCTACTCCCTCGAGTATTCAAGCACCACAAGGCGAGAAGGTGCCAACCATTCTCATCACCCCGGACTGGCCCCGCAGGGCCTAGTATGTGAATCTTGTCACACTGTTGACAGATATTCCTTGGCATCTTCCTCTGAGGCCAGCCCTCCTTTCCCAAGGTCCTCTGTTCCACCCCACTTTACCACAGCTGCATTTGATGGCATGTCTATTGAAACCGTGATTTTAGAGTCCGGCGGTTTTTCAGACTATGTCATCCGGACCATAATTTGGGCACAGAAGCCTCAATCGGCCCGTATTTATTATCGGGTCGCTCGTTCCGTCCCCCCAGTTCGGAGACCGAACCGTGGGATTGGAATCTTGTTTTGAAGGCCATGCAGTCTACGCCTTTTGAACCATTACAGGATGTTTCACTGCTGAAAACACAAGATAAGTATATCGCTCACCGCCTCCTGTAGTATGGGTCCTGCATCCGCAGTAGGTGCTCGTGAGGATTCACCCGGCCACAGGTGCACTATGCAGACTTCAATAGGAAAAACGGGTTCCTGCAGCACTCCAAATAGTATAAAAAATAATGACTTTTATTTATCCCATATAAAAAACATTAAAAAAACAACCATAACTAGACACGAAACATGAGCAATGTTTACGCGTTTCAGGTCCAATAACTGACCCTTAATTGTCACACACATATCTAAACGCCCTTTTAACCCTTAATTGTCTGGCTTGACACAAAACTCAGTACCCATTTATAATATGTATAAGACACATTAGATATCTGACATTAAACTCTAAATAAACCACAGTTATTACGTACTGTATCAACATATAAAACAATCATCAGTATATACACAAATCTGACTTAAAATTTAAACCTTTGGGGAAACGTGTGTCGAGTTAAAAGCCAAAATGCGTCTCTGTTAGTCAATGTCTCTCTCCAATCCCCTCCTCTTTTGGGCTTATAAACTTTTTGTAATGCCAAAACTCTAAAGTGTTCAACATTATGTTTATGTATGTCCTAAAAATGTTTAGTTGCTCCTGATACTGCGCGCAAAAAGGGATGTAAACAATCATATATATACACTCACCGGCCACTTTATTAGGTACATCTGTCCAACTGCTCGTTAACACTTAATTTCTAATCAGCCAATCACATGGCGGAAAACTCAGTGCATTTAGGCATGTAGACATGGTCAAGATCTCCTGCAGTTCAAACCGAGCATCAGTATGGGGAAGAAAGGTGATTTGAGTGCCTTTGAACGTGGCATGGTTGTTGGTGCCAGAAGGGCTGGTCTGAGTATTTCAGAAACTGCTGATCTCCTGGGATTTTCATGCACAACCATCTCTAGGGTTTACAGAGAATGGTCCGAAACAGAAAAAACATCCAGTGAGCGGCAGTCCTGTGGGCGGAAAAGCCGTGTTGATGCCAGAGGTCAAAGGAGAATGGGCAGACTGGTTCGAGCTGATAGAAAGGCAACAGTGACTCAAATAGCCACCCGTTAAAACCCAAAGGGTATGCAGAAGAGCATCTCTGAACGCACAGAACGGCGAACTTTGAGGCCGATGGGCTACAGCAGCAGAAGACCACACCGGGTGCCACTCCTTTCCGCTCAGAACAGGAAACTGAGGCTCCAATTTGCCCAAGCTCATCGAACTTGGACAGTAGAAGATTGGACAAACGTTGCTTGGTCTGGTGAGGCTCGATTTCTGCTGCGACATTCGGATGGTCGGGGCGGAATTGGGCGTCAACAACATGAAAGCATGGATCCATCCTGCCTTGTATCAACGGTTCAGGCTGTGGTGTGGTGGTTGTCATGGTGTGGGGAATATTTTCTTGGCACTCTTTGGGCCCCTTGGTACCAATTGAGCATCGTTGCAACACCTTGTGGAATCTATGCCACGAAGAATTGAGGCAGTTCTGAAGGCAAAAGGGGGTCCAACCCGTTACTAGCATGGTGTACCTAATAAAGTGGCCGGTGAGTGTATATGTTCCCTTACTCTAGTGCACAGTGACCGTGTAGTGCATCCTATATACTGCACTTTACATTCCAGACAAAAAATCATATAGACTACATACTTAGTCTGACAATTCATATAAGATCTAATATTGTATGATTTGCCCGTGCTATTAGATGTGAAGGTAGTAGACTTATACATGTATTCACATGAGCTACACCTCGCTCTGTCACATTTGTAGTTACCCTTTGTTTTTAGCCATGTTACAATTAAGGATCAGTTGTTGGACCTGAAACACGTCAACATTGCTCATGTTTCGTGTCTAGTTATGGTTGTTTTTTTAACCTTTTTTTTTATGGGATAAATAAGTCATTATTTTTATACTATTTGGAGTGCCGGAGGAACCTGTGTTTTCTATTGAAGTTTCACTGCGTTTGCTTTCATGGAAAGTGGCCTTCCTGACGGCCTTTACATCCAGCTGCTGAGTGTCTGAACTGGCGGCTCTGTCATGCAAATCACCTTTTTTTGATTCTTCTTAAGGACAAGGTCGTCCTATGCCCTGTTCCTTCGTTTCTTCCCAAAGTGGTTTCACCATTTCATATCAGAGGACATAGTTCTGCCCTCGGTTTGCCCCTCTCATCCTCGAGAGTGCTTGTTACATTGCTTAGATGTTGTCAGGGCCGTTTGGATCTACCTCTCTATTATGGAACCTTTCACATGCTACTATGCTCTGTTTGTCATCCCAGAAGTTGTGTGCAGGGGTCTGGTGGCCCCTAAAGCCACCATTGCCAGCTGGATCTGATCTGCAATTTCAGAAGCCTACCAGTCTAGGGCTGAACCCCTTCCATTCTGGGTCACTGCTCATTCTACTTGAGTGGGTGGTTCGGCATCAAGCTTCAGCTTTGCATGTTTGCAAAGCGGGTACTTGGGCTTCAGTTCATATTTTTCCAAGTTGTACCAGATTCAAAGCTTGGCCTCGACTGCTGCAAGCCTTGGCCGTAAGATACTTCAGGCAGCAGTGTGCTAATTACGTAGCAATTCTGTAAGATTTTTTCTTTGTCTTGTTTCTCCCACCCTTGTGGACAGCCTGTGGACATTCCAAAGTGCTGTGTCCCCTAATGATATTGATGAGAAATTCGGATTTCTGTACTTACGCAAGATCCTTTTCTCGTCCGATTCATTGGGGGACACCGGTTTCTCCCTCTTTTTATTATTATCCTTTTCCGATTCCCATTTGACATTTTCACCTTGGAAATGGACTGTGGTCTATCTTCAATGCTATGGCTTTTGTACCAAATGAGTAGCCTGGCGTCAGAAGAGGGATATCCGAGCAGAGCTAACACGTTTGGTTTCCGCCTATTGTCAGCCTCCTAGGGCGAGGGCCTATACCAAGGTGGTGTCCCCCCAATCAATCGGAGAAGAAAAGGATTTTATGGCAAGTACAAAATCCGAATTTCTGTTTTTACGTCTGCACATTCAGAAGAGTACATCTCAACTATACCTTATAATAACTTTCACTATGTAAAACACCATCATACAAGTAGCAGTCACCCCCTTGTACTTTTTTGTGTTTTATTATGTAATAATTTAGCATTGTCCATTTAATGAGGATTTTTGTGACTAACAGAAAAAAAAACATCTATTCCAATGAAATCTGAAAACTGTCTAAGAGTTTTAATTATTTTGTTAATTCTTCATATAAATGATATACATTCTTTTCTTTTTACTCCTAAAGGAGGAAATCCGCGTAGCCTTCCTGCCATTGAACGGGCTAGTGAGGAGGTGAAGAAGAGAACCACACTGTTCAGACGGGTATGCTTAGCAATACATTTCTAAATTAAAATAGAAGGCATTTTTCCTCCTATACCATTTTTTAATAAACAATTTCTTATAGATATCTGATTTTCGTTCTCTGGAACACCTTGCCTCATCAGTTAGCTCTATCACAATCATAGGGGGTGGATTCCTGGGAAGTGAATTGGCATGTGCCCTGGGAAGGAGAGGTGAGTTTGAAAGAAGATTTTTTGCTTTTTGTAGAGTTGTCAGATATGCAAGCTTGCTCTTCTCCAGATGAGAAAAACTCTTCTTATATTAGCCAAACCAGAGTTACCTATTTGTAGACATCTGACTTCAAATGGCTGACAGTACATAGCAGGGTACTGGTTTTCTAGAAAGATGGCTTAGGGTATGTTGATAAAACTGTTTTGGTTATGGAATAATTTATCTAAATTCATTGTATTCTGTGTCTAAATTTACTTGCAGTCCATGACCTATTAATTTAAATGGAAAATAAGCATGGCAAATGGCACAGAATTTCCTAATGTGGATTTCAAATCCATGTTATGTGATATGTCAGTGCTTTTATTTAGAATCTGCTCGGATTCCATGTCAGATAGCTGAGACTTGGGTTAACCCCCTTTGGAATAGGGCGAATCTATTTTAAGAAATACAGCGCAATTCACTGCTAAATTTAACAGATAGGTGCATGTTTCAAATGAGAATTTAGCTCCAATTTCGCATCACATATTCTGTATGTGAACATACCCTTAGACGCAGCTGAAGGGGGTACAGATTCCATTGTAATGACAAATGGTATGGAGACCTATTTTCAGGCAATGCTTTATGGAAGGAAAAAAAAAGGATGCAAATTCTGTAAATAAAAAAAAAACTATCAGGCCAGCCAAACCTGTTCCTCGCAACTGTTTCAGCCCCTCATCAAGAAGAAAAAGCACATCAGGTTCCAATCCAGGAGGATTCTCATTCAAACTAATTGCCTCTTTATTAAAAAGAAAATCTATGGGTGTTTTTGCACAGCGGTTTTTGGTGCATTTTTAAAACGGGCTCCAATTAAATCCCTTTATTACCAGAAAGTTTTTTGGTTTTTAAAAAATTGTTCGGAAAAGGTTTTTCAAGTAAGTAATCAATTACTGTTTTTTAAAGCTTGTGGTTTTGACCCCACTAATGTTTTCCTTTTCCCCTTTTCCAAAACAGTTTAGAAAAGTAAAAAAAAGTAGTTTAATTAGAGGCATTTTAAAAATGCCCCCAAAACTTTTGTTTTGTGAAAGCCCCCTTTTACAAAACCCCCTTTTTGGGCTTTTTACACGGCGTTTTTGTGACCCGGTTTTACGGGATCCTTTTTTACGGTTCCCCCAAAAGGGGATTCTAAATTGTCGTGGGGTTTAAACCCTTTAAAGTTAAATGGCAAAAGGATCGCTGTTCCCGGGAGAATTCGCGATGCGCTTTTTTGAGGGCTCTTCGCACTGGCCCTTTTGCATCCGTTTTAAAGGGAATTTGGGGGGGGAATGTAAAATTCTTTTTGGCGTTTTACGAACTAAACGCCATAGGCGATAATGGGCCGCTTTTGGGCCCACTTGCCCAAAAAGGGGGCTCCCCCACTCCTGGTGGGAAAAACCCCTGGTTTGCACCCGGGAAAGCGGATGCAAAAAAGCGCAGGGAAGGCTGGACGGGGAATCGTTTGGGAAAGGTTTTCGGGGGGAGGGGGGGAGCGAGATGAGGCGGGAGCGGCGGCGGGGGGCGGAGCGCAGGGGGAGCGGAGGGGCCCGGCCCAGCGGGACCCGCGGGGTGAGCCCTGAGCGGGGGGGCCCAGGGGAGCCCAGGGGGGAGTGAGGGGCGGCAGGGGAGCGAAAGGATGGG
This sequence comes from Phyllomedusa bahiana, assembly GCA_025379985.1. NCBI lineage: Eukaryota > Metazoa > Chordata > Amphibia > Anura > Hylidae > Phyllomedusa > Phyllomedusa bahiana. The sequence continues at coordinate 23,203 of JAODAL010029064.1, read as the reverse complement.
GCAGAGCGGCGGCCCAGGCGGGGCTGGCGAAGGTGAGCTGGGGGCGGCGCGGGGAAGCGCAGATAGCGAGCGGGCGGCAGGGAGCGGGACCCGCAGGTGAGCTGGCGGGCCGGCAGGGGGGAAAACGAGGGGTGGCTGGGGGGCAGGGCAGGCAGGAGCGCGAGGAGGGCGGGGGAAAGCGGGGGCGCAGGTGAAAAGAGCGGCGGCGCCTGGGGCCCTTTGGGGGAGGGGGCCCAAGCGGCGGGGCCGCGCGGGGGAGCCCCAGGTGGCTGATTTGGCGGCGCCGGGGAGCGCAGATGAGCTGGCGGGCGGGGGGGGCGGGGAGGCGGGATAGCAGACCCGGCGCGGGGGGGCAGGCGGGGTGCGGGGGCCGGATGGCGGGCCCCCGGCGGCGGGGCGGGGGAGCGAGATGAGCGAGGGGCCCGGGGGCCCGGGCCGGGGGGCGGAGGGGGAGCGGGCCCGGCGGGCCAGCGGGGGGGCGCAGTGAGAAGACCCGGCCCGGCGCGGCAGGCAGGTGAGCTGAGCGGGGGGGCCCTTTCCCGGGGGGCAGCGGAGAGAGAGGGGCCCGGCAGCGGGGGAGCACAGAGGCAGAGGGCGGGGCAGCGGGGGGAGGCGGGTTTGGCTGAGGGGCCCCGGCCCACCCGGGGCCCCAGGGGGAGCGGGGCCGGCGCCGGGCGGGGGGAGGCAGATGGGGAAGAGGCGGGGCGCAACGGTTTTGAGCGCAGATGAGCAGAGCGGGCGGGGCAGCGGTGAGCGCCGGGAGCTTTGAGAAAAAAGGGGCGGGCAGCGGGGAACCCAGATGAGCAGGGGGGCGGGGGCCGGGGGAGGGGGAGGCAGGTGACCCCAGAGCGGGGGCCCCGGCAGGGGAGTCGAGGTTTGGTGGGGCGGGGGGTCGGCCCAGCGGGGAGCCCCAGGTGGGAGCGGTTTGGGCAGCGGGGGAGGCAGGTGAGCTGAGGGCCAAAAATTTGGGGCGGGCGGGGTTTGTTCCGAGCGAGGTGGCAGAGCGGCGGACGGGGGGGGGAGCGCAGGTGAGGCCTGAGCGGCGGCTGGGGGGCAGCGGGAGCCCCGGATGAGCAGAGGGTCGGGGGGGCCAGCTTGGGAGGCAGGTGGTTTGGGGGGCCCGGGGCCCGCGGGAGGGGCCAGGTGAGCTGGAAAAAGGGGGCGGGGGGAAGGGGAGGCAGGGGTGAGGCCTGGGGGCCCCGGGCCAGCGGCCGGGGATTGATGAGGGGCTGGGGCCAGGGTGGGAAAGAGGGGGGAAGGGTTTGAGCGAGGTGGCGGGAGCGGCCACGGGCGGGGGGAGCGCAGGTGAGTGGCGGGGGGCCACCCGGGGAGCGCGGGTAGCTGAGGGGGCCGGCAGCCCGGGAGCGCAGGTGGCTGAGGGGCCCGGCAGCGGGAGCGCGGGGTAAAACAAAACGGCGGGCCCCAGCGGGAGCGCAGGTAGCAGAGGGCGGCGAGCGGGGGGCCCAGATGAGAAGGGGGCCCGGCCCCTTGGCAAAAGGGGGAGCGCAGGTGAGCAGCCCCGGGCGGCGGCGGGGGGCAGCGGGAGCGAAAGGGATGGCAGAGGGGGCGGCGGCAGGGGAAAAAGCCCCAAGTGGCGGGCCCGGGCCCGGCAGCGGGGTCCTGGTGGGGAGGGGCGGGGGGGGGGGGGGGAAATGGGGCCGGCGGGAGGAGATGAGCAGGCGGGGGGCCCTGCAGGGTTGAGGGCAGGGGCCCAAGAGGGGCCCCGGCGGGAAAGGCGGGGGGGGGGCAGCGCAGGGTGAGCAGGCGGGGCCGGCGGGAAAGCGCAGGTGAGCTGAGGGGCCGGCCCCGGGCGGCAGGGTGGGCAGATGAGAAGGGGCGGCGGCCCAGCGGGCCCCGAGGCAGGGGGAGCTGGCCGGTTTGGGCACCGGGGCACCCGGGGAGCGCAGGTGGGGCTGAGGGGCCCGGGCGGGGCCCTGGAGGCAGGTGAGTGAGGGGCCCGGCAGGGGTTGGGGGGCGCAGGGGGTTTTGAGCGGGGGCCAGCGGGCGAGCGCAGGTGAGCTGAGCGGCGGGCTGGGGGGGGAGCGGGGTTTGGCTGCGGGCGGCAGGGGAGGGAGCGTAGATGAGCAGAGCGGCGGGGGGGCCCAGGGGGGAAAAGACCCAGGTGGGGCTGAGCGGGGGGGGAGCGCAGGTGAGTGAGCGGCGGCCCCGGGGAAGGTTGGCGAGATAAAGAGACGGCGGCAGCGGGAGCGCAAAATGAGCAGGCGGCGGGCAGCGGGAGCGCAGATGGCAGAGGGGCCCGGGCGGCAGGGTTGGGGAGGAAAGGTGGGGCTGAGGGGCCCAGGGTAAAGGGGCAGGTGAGCCTAGCCGGCGGCACCCGGGAGCAAGGCAGGAGCAGGGGAGGGCGGGCGGCGCGCGGGAGGCCAGATGACCCAGAGCGGCGGCGGGGGAGCGGGGGGGCGAGGTGGGGCGGGAGGGGCCCGGCGGGGGGCGCGGGGGGACCCTGACGGCGGGCGGGGACGCAGATGAGCAGGCGGCGCGGGGCGCGGGGGAGCAGAGGGGGCAGCGGTGAGGCCGGTGAGCAGAGGGGGCCGGGGGTTTGGCGCAGGTGAGCGGGCCCGGGGGCGGCCAGCGGGGGGGGGTGGGAGGGGGGGGAGCGGGGGGCCGGGCGGCAGCGGGGAGCGAGGTGAGCAGAGCGGCGGGGCGGGGGAGCCGGGTGAGTGGGGCCCCGGCGGGGCCCAGCGGGAGCGCAGATGACCCAGAGGGGGGGGGCCGGGCGGGGAGCGCAGGTTGACCCGGGGGCCACCCGGGGGGGGGGGGGGAAACCCCGGGGGGAGCGGGAGGGGCCCGGGTTTCCCTTTGGGGGAAAACGCAGGTGAGTTGACCCGGGGGGCAGCGGGGAGCCCCAGGTGAGCCTGGAGGGCGGCAGCGGGGCGTGGGGGTGGGGCAAGGGGCCCGGGCGGGGGGCCCCAAGATGAGCAGAGCGGGGGGCGCGGGAGCGCCCGGGGGTTTGAGAAGAGCGGGGGGCCCGGCACCCGGGAGGCAGGGGGAAGAATGGAGGCGGGGGCCCCAGCGGGGAGGCAGTGAGCGGCGGCGGCAGCGGGAGGCGCGAAAGCGAACGGCCCCCCTCGGGGGGCGCAGATGTCAGACCCGGTGGGCAGGGGCCCGGAGCGCAGGGGGTTTGACCCCTGGGGGGCGGCGAAAGGGGAGGGGAAGGATGACCCAGGCAAGGGTGGGCCGGGGGGAGAGCGGATGGGGAAGGCGGCGGCCCGGGAGGGGGGTTTTCTTAGGGGCCTGGGGAAAATGAGAAAAACGGCTGGGGGGCCCCGCGGGGAGCGAAAGGTGAGTGAGCGGGGGCCCCGGACCCGGGGAGGCAGGTGACCCTAAACCCGGCCCTGGGGCCGGGGCCAGCGGAGGGAAGGTGAGCTGAGAGGGCGGCGGGCAGCGGGGAGGCGCAGATGAGCAGGGGGCGGGCGGGGCGGCCAAGCGGGAGCGTAGAGGGGGGAGTAGAGAAGGGGCCCGGGCGGCAGGGGGGAAATGGGCGGGATGAGCAGAGGGGCGGGGGGGCCCAAGGGGGGGCGCAGATGACCCAGAAGACCGGGGGGCGGCCAGGGGGTTAAGCGCAGAAGACAGAAGGGGCACGGGGGGGGCCGGCCGGGGAGGCGGGGTTTGGGGCCTAAAGCGGGGGGTTTGAGCGCAGGTGGTGAGGGGGGGAAGGGGGGAGGGGCAAGGCGGGGGCTGAGCGGGGGAAAAGGCGGGAGCGCAGATGAGCGGGGCCGGGCAGGGGGAGAGGTGGCAGAGTGGGCGGGGGGGAGGGTGGGTGGGGGCTAAAGCGGCGGCCCGGGCGGGAGCCCCGATGACCCAGAGCGGGGGGAGCGCAGTTGAGCCGGGCCCCGGCGGCCCGGGCGGGGCGGGGGTGGTTTGAGCCGGCTTGGGGCCAGGGGGGAGCGAGATGAGCAGAGCGGCGCCCCGGGGCCAGGCAGGGGATGAGAGGCCCGGGGGGGGCCCGGGCAGCGGGGGGGAGCGCGGGGTGGCAGAGCGGCAGCGGGGGGGGGGCGCAGTGATAAAGGGCCCGGGCCCGCGGGGGCAGGTGAGCTGACCCGGGCCTGGCAGCGGGGAGGCAGATGGAGCAGGCGGCCCGGGGCAGGGGGAAGGAGCCGATGAGCAGGGGCGGCGGGGGCCCCAGCGGGAGCGAGATGACCCTGAGCGGCGGCGGGCAGGGGGGAGCGCAGATGGGGCGGGGGGGGCGGGCGGGGCGGCGGGGGGGCAGGTGAGTGAGCGGCGGGGGGGCGGGGTGGGGCGCAGGTGGCAGAGCGGCGGGGGGGCCCAGCGGGGGAGCGCAGATGAGCTGAGCGGGGGCGGAAGCGGGGAGGGAAAATGAGAGAGCGGCGGCAGGGGAAATGACCCGGGGGGGAAGCGGCGGGCTGGCCCCAAGCGGGAGCGCAGGTGAGGGGAGCGGCGGGCAGCGGGAAGCGAAGGTGAGCTGAACCCGGGGGAAGGGGAGGTGGGGTGACCCGGCGGCGCGGGAGCACGTTGAGCAAAAGCGGGGGGGGGGCGGCAGGGGGGGACCCTGAGCGGAGGGGGGGAGCGCGGGTTTGAGCTGAGCGGCGGCGGGGCAGGGGGGGAGGATTGAGCAGAGCGGCGGGAAGCGCAGTTGAGCAGAGCGGGGGGGGCCCAGGGAGGGGCGATGACCCAGAGCTTGGGCCCGGGGCAGGGGGGAGCGCAAAATGAGCGAGCGGCCCGGGGGCAGGGGGAAAGGCGCAGATGGGGCAGAGCGGCGGCGGCCCGGCGAGCGCAAAATAAAGGGGGAGGGGCCCGGCGGCAGGGGGGGGGAGCGCAGGTGGTGAGCGGCGGGCACCCGGGAGGGAAGGTGAGCTGAGCGGGCGGCAGCGGGGCGCAGGTGAGCCCCGGCGGGGGGCAAAATTTTATGATGGCGGGTGGGGGGGGACAGGCATTTGAAGGGGAACTTGGGGGAAAGGACAGGCAGGGAAGGGAACTTGGGGCGACGGCGTAAAGGGAATTTGGGGGGGGGGGAAGGGCAGTAAAATGGAACGGGGGGGCGAAGGCGGGTGAAGGGAAAAAATTTTTTTTGGGGGCAGACAGGCATTTGAATGGAAACTTGGGGGGCAAAAAGGCTGTGAATGGAATTTGGGGGCAACAGGCAGTGAATGGAACTTGGGGGCCCGACAGGCAGGGGAAGGAAAAAGGGGGGCAGACGGGCGGGAAAGGGAACGGGGGGCAGAAGGCGGGTAAAAAGGGAAAACGAGGGGGCGGGGACAGGCAGTAAATGGAAAACGAGGGGGCAAAACGGCAGTGAATGGAACGTGGGGGCAGAAGGCAGTGAAGGAAGGGAAGGGGGCAGACAGGCAGTGAAGGGAAAGGGAGGGGGCGGGACGGCGGGAAGGGAAAACCGGGGGGGGGGGGACAGGGGTGAATGGAACGGGGGGCGGGAAAAGGCAGTTGATGGAAACGGGGGGCAGAAGGCAGAGAGAGCCCCCCCTCTCCCAAAAAGCATCCAAAAAGGGTTTGCTTTAAAAAACGAAGGTAAAAAAGCATTCAAAAGGTTTTCCAAAATAAAGTATCCAATGCTGCGTTTTGCGGTCCGTTTTCCGGGATGCGGCTTTTAGTCCCGAAAAAGGATCCGAAAAAAAGGTTCCAAAACCCCGTGGGGAACAACCCCTTTTAAAACTAAAGGGAAATCACATGCTTTTTCTTATTATTTGTCTTGCCCCTCATTAGTACAGAGCAGGGTCCTGAGTGGCTAGAGGGCATCCCAAGGAAAAGGGGGTTTTCTTCATCTAGAGGAGAGAGAATTGGCATACTTTTTCTCATGGAGCCCTCCCTTAAAAAAAAGGTTTCCCAATACCAGTGGTCTTAATTAATGAGAATAAAAAAGGGGTTTCGTCCTCCTGGTAATTTTTTTCGGGACTAGAAGATTACAGATTACTTGAGTTTAAAATTTTAGGGAACTCCCATGAATATTTTCACGGGAAAGCGTTTAAAATTCTTGATGTTATCCAGATTTTTCCCTGAAGGGGAAAAAAGGGGAAAAAGGGGTTCTCCCGGATCCCTGAGTCATTGGACTACCGAGAAAGTTAAGAGGGGTGAGTTTGTTTGTGCTAATGATTCCAAGTGCCTCATGTAATGCAGATTTTACTGTCTATAATGATTCTTTATCTTTCATTGTACATTTAGAGGGTGTTAATGTGATATCTGATGCTGTTGCCCAAGTCTGTTACTCCCAAAAAAACCCAAAAAGCTTTTATTACTCTAAAGGATGGAAGACAGGTAATACACATTGTTCTCGTTTTCATTGTTTTTCTTTAGTATTGGTCACGGGAATTAAAATGCCATCAATTTTTTTTAAGGGGGTTATTTTTAAAGGGTAAAACTTACTCCCCACAGTATTCTGTAAGTTTTATTCAGGTTATAAGTGCTGTGAAGTTGTAACTGGGGTTTGTATGTCCTGGATCTGCCCACAATAACAACACCATCATATATGTTGTATGAGGAGAAATAATAAATGTGTCTAATATGCAGGAAATGATTGTCACCATTATTCTTTAATGAAATTTAAACTTTCCCAAAAATAAAAAATTTAGGTTCAAATTTTTTAAAAATTCCTTTTAAAAGGGGTTTTGCCCCTTTAAAAAAAAATTTTTAAGCTTGGGGGTTCGCGTGGGAAAAAAAAGAAAAAAAACCCTGTTATTATTTCCCGGGCTGTCCCCCACCCCTGCTGCTTTGGAGCTTTCGCGAGTTCCCCTTTCAAGTCGCTTGATTTCCCAAAGCTTTTTACTCTGGGGTCGGGAGAGAACCTGAAAGCCCAAGAAGTCATTGGGCCCCCGTGCTGCAATGGTGGGGGACGGGTGGGTTTAAGTATTGTTTTTTTTTTTTTCTTTTTTAAAATCCGGGCCCCTTAATGCCATGTATTTAAAAAAAAAAAAAATAATAAGGGGACAAACCATGTTAATAAATGTGGTGAAAAATTAAATGTCTTTTAGCCATCCCCAAAATCATCAGAAGTTCTGTAATCATTCCCTCTAATTTTAAACAATTTTTTTTCTGTGTCACTTTGCGAAATTTTTCCACCATTTTTCTTTAAACCTTTTTTTCCCTCCCAAAAGGGGTTTATTTTCCCACAGGGCTTGTGTGCCATAATTCGGAGTGAAATTTTCCGCTGGATATATTTTGAATTACGCCTCCCCAAATTTCGGAAATTCAAGCTCTCATTGGTCTATGTTTGGGCCTTCCCGATATCCCTGACAAAAATTACCGCAGGGAGAAAGAAGGGACATGGAAAAAAATGAAAGTGAATTGGGCAGGGCCAGGCGTTTTAGAAGTATAAAATTTAAAAAACCCAGAAATTGTCCCCTAAACAAGAAAACATTCGGGCATTATGCCATGGAAACTAGCCTAATACGTACAATTTGCTCTACGATCATGTAGACACACTATTTCTGTACACATCAGCAAAACCAAAAGTTTGCCTTGCACAGATGAATATTATGTCTACCCTCAAAGCAAGCTCTGATCTTTGCCAATTAGCTACATTGATTGTGCATTCAAACCCATTACTGATGCAAAAAACTTATGATGGTAGACTTTTATTTTTTTGTTAAAAACCCCTACAATATCTCTAGAATATAGTAATGATACAAAAACAAGCCAAGCATATATAGCAATGATAATATGTAAGGGCAACACCTTAATAATGCAATAGTAATATATAAGGACAACACCTTAATAGTAAAGATAGACAAAAAATGCAATCACTAAAATACATAAATACCAATGCATATTACTAGAAAAATAGGCAAAGAAACCAGTCAAGATGCATGAATTATAATAGGCAAAAAAAGGTCAGAAAAATGCACAAGCTCTGACGCGTTTCCACCATGATTATTATGGGTTCATCAAGGAACACAATATGCCAAAATGCCTATAAAGAAAAAGTGTGTATATAGGGGTGCTTACGTCCCTCAAAGAAGTGATGATAAAGATAGGAACAGGTTCCGGTATCAAGTAATGGATCCTGCATTGAGAGGTAATAAACCTGCTGGATGGTAAGATGGCAGCCATCAGTACCCTCTCGGACTTGGTCGCTTGAGCACTTGAGGAAGTAGGGGCCACAGTGGAAAGAGGTACAGTACAGACCAAAAGTTTGGACACACCTTCTCATTCCAAGAGTTTTCTGTATTTTCATGACTATAAAAATTGTAGATTCACACTGAAGGCATCAATACTATGAATTAACACATGTGGAATGATATACTTAGAGGGGTTTTGCCACGAAGTAAAATTGACATGGGAAGCTTGCAAATGAAATAACAAACATTTTCACCATTCATTATTATTAAAAATTCTGCACCGTTTTTGTTTTAGCTGCTCTTTTAGTGATCCATTGTTAACAGCTGGTCTCCAGGGGATACGGCCAGGGCTAAGAGCTCCTCAGTTCTGGTCAGACATGCTCAGACATCACTTCTCTGAGTGTTAAAACCCCAGGTGCTGTCACTCTACTCCCGTCCTCTGTACTTCTTAGTAATTAGTCAAACAGTGCAAGTAAATAAAAAAGAAACCTCAATGAAGGATATGCATTGATAAAGAGAAAAAAAAAATCCACAGGTTTGGTTTCTGCAGGGATTTGAACCTAGGACCCTTGTGCTGTGAGGCAAAAGTTTCACCTCTGAGCTACTCGCAATGCTTTGCATGAATGGACCTTTCTTTGACTAAAGAGAGGAAAGGCATGGTGATGTCATCCTGTAGGGTCACATGATAGGCAATTCAAAAAAATCACACCCCCTTCTGAGCACACAAAGCTGGGTAAAGGAGGTATGAAATGAGATCGTGGCAAAACCCCTTTAACAAAAAAGTGTGAAACCACTGAAAATATGTCTTATATTACAGGGTCTTCAAAGTAGCCACCTTTTGCTTTGATTACTGCTTTGCACACTCTTGGCATTCTCTTGATGAGCTTCAAGAGGTAGTCACCTGAAATGGTCTTCCAACAGTCTTGAAGGAGTTCCCAGAGATGCTTAGCACTTGTTGGCCCTTTTGCCTTCACTCTGCGGTCCAGCTCACCCCAAACCATCTCGATTGGGTTCAGGTCTGGTGACTGTTGAGGTCAGGTCATCTGGCGTAGCACCCCATCACTCTCCTTCTTGGTCAAATAGCCCTTACATAGTCTGGAGGTATGTTTGGGTCATTGTCCTGTTGAAAAATAAATGATGGTCCAACTAAACGCAAGCCGGATGGAATAGCATGCCGCTGCAAGATGCTGTGGTAACCATTCTGGTTCAGTATTCCTTCAATTTTGAATAAATCCCCAACAGTGTCACCAACAAACCACCCCCACATCATCACACCTCGTCCTCCATGCTTCACGGTGGGAACCAGGCATGTAGAGTCCATTCGTTCACCTTTTCTGCGTCGCACAAAGACACGGTGGTTGGAACCAAAGATCTCAAATTTGGACTCATCAGACCAAAGCACAGATTTCCACTGGTCTAATGTCCATTCCTTGTGTTCTTTAGCCCAAACAAGTCTCTTCTGCTTGTTGCCTGTCCTTAGCAGTGGTTTCCTAGCAGCTATTTTACCATGAAGGCCTGCTGCACACAGTCTCCTCTTAACAGTTGTTGTAGAGATGTGTCTGCTGCTAGAACTCTGTGTGGCATTGACCTGGTCTCAATCTGAGCTGCTGTTAACCTGCGATTTCTGAGGCTGGTGACTTGGATGAACTTATCCTCCGCAGCAGAGGTGACTCTTGGTCTTCCTTTCCTGGGGCGGTCCTCATGTGAGCCAGTTTCTTTGTAGCGCTTGATGGTTTTTACCTCTGCACTTGGGGACACTTTCAAAGTTTCCCCAATTTTTCGGACTGACTGACCTTCATTTCTTAAAGTAATGATGGCCACTCTTTTTCCTTTACTTAGCTGCTTTTTTCTTGCAATAATAGAAATTCTAACAGTCCACTCAGCTGTGTATCCACCTGACTTCTGAACAACACAACTGATGGTCCCAACCCCATTTATAAGGCAAGAAATCCTACTTATTAAACCTGACAGGGCACACCTGGGAAGTGAAAACTATTAAAGTATTTCAGGTGACTATCTCTTGAAGCTCATCAAGAGAATGCCAAGAGTGTGCAAAGCAGTAATCAAAGCAAAAGGTGGCTGCTTTGAAGAACCTAGAATATAAGACATATTTTCAGTTGTTTCACACTTTTTTGTTAAGTATGTAATTCCACATGTGTTAATTCATAGTTTGGATGCCTTCAGTGTGAATCTACAATTTTTGTAGTCATGATAATACAAAAAACTCTTGGAATGAGAAGGTGTGTCCAAACATTTGGTCTGTACTGTTGATCAGAGCAAACTGACTCCAAGGTAGAACCAACGCATCTGCCACGAGAGCCAGGGGATCCCTGTTCCTGGATACATAACTTGGGAGTTGATGATTGAGGCGAGACGCAAACAGATACAGTGGGTAAAAAAAGTATATAGTCAGCCACCAATTGTGCAAGTTCTGCCACTTAAAAAGATGAGAGGGCCTGTAATTGACATTGCAGGTAGACCTCAACTATGAGAGACAAAATGAGAAAACAAATCCAGAAAATCACATTGTCTGATTTGGAAAGAATTTACAGTATTTGCAAACTATGGTGGAAAAGGAGTATTTGGTCAATAACAAAAGTTCATCTCAATACTGTTATATATCCTTTGTTAGCAATGACAGAGGTCAAATGTTTTCTGTAAGTCTTCACAAGGTTGGGACACACTGTTGCTGGTATGTTGGCCCATTCCTCCATGCAAATCTCCTTTAGAGCCGTGATGTTTTGGGGCTGTCGCTGGGCAACATGGATTTTTAACTCTCTCCAAAGGTTTTCTATGGGGTTGAGATCTGGAGACTGGCTAGGGCACTCCAGGACCTTGAAATGCTTCTTATGAAGCCCCTCCTTCGTTGCCCTGGCGGTGTGCTTGGGATCATTATCATGCTGAAAAACTCAGCCATGTTTCATCTACAATGCGCTTGCTGATGGAAGGAGGTTTGCACTCAAAATCCACGATACATGGCCCCATTCCTTCTTTTATGTACACGGATCAGTTGTCCTGGTCCCTTTGCAGAGAAACAGCCCCAAAGCATGATGTTGCCACCCCCATGCTTCACAGTAGGTATGGTGTTCTTTGGATGCAACTCAGTATTCTCTCTCCTCCAAACACGACGAGTTGTGTTTCTACCAAACAGTTCTCCTTTGATTTTATCTGACAATATGACTTTCTCCCAGTACTCTTCTGTATCATCCAAATGCTCTCTTGCAAACTTCAGACAGGCCCGGACATGTATTGGCTTAACCAGGGGGACACGTCTGGCACTGCAGGATCTGAGTCCCTGGCGGCATAGTGTGTTACTGATGGTAGCCTTTTTTATGTTGGTCCCAGCTCTCTGCAGGTCATTCACTAGGTCCCCGCGTGTGGTTCTGGGATGTTTGCTCACCCTTCTTATGATAATTTTGACCCCATGGGGTGAAATCTTGCGTGGAGCCCCAGATTGAGGTAGATTATCAGTGGTCTTGTATGTCTTCCATTTTCTAATTTTTGCTCCCACAGTTGATTTCTTCACACCAAGCAGCTTGCCTATTGCAGTTTCAGTCTTCCCAGCCTGGTGCAGGGCTACAATTTTGTTTCTGGTGTCCTTCGACAGCTCTTTGGTCTTCACCATAATGGAGTTTAGAGTGTGACTGTTTGAGGTTGTGGATAGGTGACTTTTATACTGATAACAAGTTCAAACAGGTGCCATTACTACAGGTAATGAGTGGAGGACAGAGGAGCCTCTTAAAGTAGAAGTTACAGGTTTTTGAGATCCAGAGATCTTGCTTGTTTGTAGGTGACCAAATACTTATTTTTCACCATAATTTGCAAATAAATTCTTTCCAAGTTAGACACTGTAATTTTCTGGATTTGTTTTCTCATTTTGTCTCTCATAGTTGAGGTCTACCTATAATGTAAATTATAGGCGCCTTTTTTTCCCCCACTGTGGACATCTTGCATGCCCCAATTCTGGCAAAGATGGTGAAAAACTTCTGGTAGAAGATCCCACTATCTGGGATCGACCGTTGCTCGACTGAGATGATTAGCCAACCACTTTACCACCCATGGAATGAAAAATCGAAGACGAGGCCGGTACTGACCGCTCCACCCAGCGAATGATCCTTGAAGCCTACAGAAAAGTCACCCGGCTCGAAACTGGGGTGCAAGGCAAATCACTCTGTCCAGGGACTTTGGAGACCTGTTCCAACGAGACAGGATTGCCAGCTGCAGGAGGCGAGAATGAAACTGCGCGAAGGGCATGGTCTCGAAGGCAGCCACTATCCTGCCGAGAACCCGCATGTAAGTGTGAAGCGTATATGGGGTGCGTTTCAGGAGTAGAGAAACATCTGACTGTAACCGCTGGGTCTTCCCTAGTGGAAGAAACACTCTGGCCACCCGAGTGTCGAGAATCATCCCCAGAAATTCCGTTTTCTGTGATGGGATCAGACAGGACTTGTTGAAGTTGACCATCTAACCGAAGCGAACCAAGGTGTCTATGGTGATGCTGTGCTGGCAGGCGCATCGCGAAGGTGCCTTCACTAGAAGGTCATCCAGGTGGGAAATAATGGTCATGCCCCTGATGCGAAGGATGGCCATTAGGGGAGGCAGGACCTTTGTGAAGACTATTAGTGCAGTTGAGAGGCCGAACGGCAGAGCTCTGAGCTGAAAATGCTGTGAACCTACTGCGAAGCGCAGGAACCAGTGGTGGGCGTGGGCGATTGGAATGTGCAGATAAGCGTTCTTGATGTCTATAGCGTAAAGAAACGTGCGCTGCTCCAGAGAGGTCACTTGCAACCGGAGCGACTCCACGCGGAAACCTGGAACTTGCACATACCGGTTAAATTCCTTGAGGTCCAACACTGACCTTTCTGAGCTGTCTTTCTTAGGGACCATAAAAAGGTTTGAATAAAAACCTTGAAAACGCTAGGACTCCGGGACTGGCATGATTACACCTTGAAGGAGAAGGGCGTGGATTGCCAGAAAAAAAAAATGCTGCTGCCCGAGCCAGAGAAGCAGACGGGGAAGAAAGGAAAAAAATAACAAACTCAGCAGAGCTGCGAAGCAGCATCTGCTTCCTACGGACTCTAGGCTGAAAATGGATTAGCCTGGCATCAGCAGGAGGGATGTAGTCCATCTGGGCGGGCTCAACATGTTTGGGCTGCCTAGTTTCAGCCTCCTAGGGCAAGGGCCTATACCCAAGGTGCTGTGTCCCCCAATGATATTGGCAAGAATTTATTTTTTTTCTTTAGATTACCAACCAAAACAATTTTAAAAAATTAAATTCTAAAATATAAACGTATGGTGCTATGAAATACAACTTCTCCTGAAATACTCATACTAGCAGAGCCATGTCTTTTCATTCTGGTACTGACAACCTATGATTACCTGTAGTTATTTTAATTCGATTCATGGGAATTACAGTATTTAGGATAGCAGGAAAGTCATTCAGATGTAAAAATACTGTTAGGCAGGTCTACACAACTAATGTCAAAATGCCGTCCAAAATCTGACGGCATTTTGAGATTGCAGGACCGCGACTTTTTGCCGCAGATATGGCAAAAGCTACAGTTTGTTTTCAAATTTGAGATCAACAATTGAATGTACGGCAGTCCAGCGAAATATACAACATGTTACATATTCTGCCAGATTTTAACCCCTTCCCGACATTGGACGTATGCATACGTCCTAGCGGGAAGTGCGTTCCCGCAAATGGATTGTGCGAGTATATTACCGCTGGCCTCATGCCGCATCACCCACGGCCAGAGTGAGCTCCGGCCGTGGTTGTTTAACCCCTTAGCTCCGATGATCAATTAAGTTCGTCAGAGCTAAGTCACAGGCAGGAGGAAGGAGCCCCTCCTGCCTGCCCCCAGAGCGCTGCCGCACGATCTCCTAACAGACGGCTCCGGAAAGTGAATGTCACTTCCCGGGTCGTCTGTGACGTCACCATGCCCACAATGCATTGTGGGCATGGTGATTGACAACTGCCATGGCGACCAGGACACCGCTGCAATCCTGTGTACTGGTCTGCCTTGTAACAGCAATCTGAAGCTGGCTGTTACAAATCCCCTATGGGGAAAAGTAAAAAAAAGCAAAAAAAAAAAAGGGAAAAAAAAGGGAAACCAAAAAATAAAATAAAATAACACGTACACCACCCTTTTCCCCTTTATAAACGACATTCGCCCAAAAAAAAATAAAAAATAAAGTGCCCATATTTGGTATCGCCGCGTTCGTAACGACCTGTCCTATAAATATGTCATAATAATTAACCCGCACGGGGAATGTTGTTTAAAAAAAAAAAAAAAAACAATCAATGAATTTTGTTCATACCGTAGCGATCAAAAACTCATTTAAACACCAAAGTTGTACCAATTAAAACGTCAGTTTATCCCGCAAAAAAAAGTCCTTAGGCAGCTCTGTGTATGGAAAAATAAAAAATAAAAACACTACTAGGATTGCAGTATTTTCGTCACCCTGACTTCCAAAAAACGGATTTAAAACTGATCAAAAAGTCTTGTCCCCAAAAAAATTATACCAATAAAAACGTCAACTCATCCCGCAAAAAAACAAGCCCCTACACAGCTCCGTACACCGAAAAATAAAAAAGTTATGGCTCTCAGACTGTGGCGATGCAAAAAACGTGTTTTCCTTTTTGAATAAAAGTGTTTTTATTGTGTAAAAGCAGTAAAGCATTAAAAAAAAATATACAAATTTGGTAACGCTGAAATCGTATCGACCTGCTGAGTAAAGCTAGCATGCCATTTATACTGCACAGTAACTGCTGTAAAAAATTAAAATAAAAAAAAATAACATGAATGCTGTATTTTGTTCAAAATGCCTCACAAAAACCTTAATAAAAAGTGATCAAAGTGTCATATGCACCCTATAATGGTACTAATAAAAATATCAAGAGACTTCCGGTTCCGGCGCTGGCGCACAGATGTGAGCAGTGAGAGCTCCTCTCCGCCTCCCTGCTTCTGCCCGCATAACGGCCGTTCCGACGGCGCAGACCGGCCCCCACCGACCGCGGTATGCACCCAGCTAACGGACGGATGGACAGATATGTCCTCAGGAGCAGCCAAAAGGACGCGTCCCCGCTACCTGCCCGCACGCCACGAGGCGATTTCAAGATGGCGGCCCGCCGCATGACACTGGAGGAGGGGAGCCGAAACAGCACCGCAATTCCAGGTAATCAGGCTGCCCAGGCTGTCCTCTCCCTGGCCCCTATAGAAGGAGCTGCGCCTCTCCCCACTATAGACTACAAGTCACTGGCACAGGAAGTCACCAGGCACATAGCCCCTCAGTTACAGGCCACTATAGAGGCAGCTCTGCAGGCATCCCTGAGCAAGCTGCAGCATGACATCCAGGTGCACGAGTCAAGGCTGGAGGAGCTGGAGCACAGGATCCTGCAACTGGAGACAGAAAATGATGTGCTGCACCGCAAGCTGTCCTCCTGCATTAAAGCTCAAGATACCCTATACGATCGTATAGAAGACCTAGAAAACCGCTCTCGCAAGAGCAACCTGAGAATTGTGGGTCTTCCGGAGCAGGTGAAACAGGCCCACCTCCAGGAACTTTGCTAATCTGCCCTCCCGCGGGCGCTGGGCATAAATCGCGCCTGCAGAGTTGAGAGAGCGCATCGCATTGGCCCCGAAACCCCTACTAGCACTCTGTCAGGAGATCAGCGGAAAAGAAGACCCCGTACGGTCATCATCAAATATCTTGACTACAACGACAAACAAGATATCATTAAAGCATACCGTAAGCAGAAATCTTCCCCGCTCCTAGAGGGACACAGGATACTAATTTTTGAAGATTTTTCCATGGATGTCTCCAGGCGACGCCGAGCCTTTAGCAACGTCTGTTCCAAACTATTTGCTAAAAAAGGTCCGCTTCCAGATCCTGTTCAGCCCCACTAAAGGTGCTTCTGCCAGACGCCGCCTCGAAGTACTTCCACTCACCCAGAGATGCAGAAGATGCCCTCCGGTTTCTCAGTGAATCTAGACCCGCATCTGCGAGATCACCTTCCGGCAGTGACGACAGGCCATTCTCCCCCTCTTCCCCACACCTCTCCCCTCCTAGGGAGCAGGGATCCCCAAACTCTCGTCTTCTACCTGCAACTTCGCAACGCTCTCTAACTTGAGATGGAACTTGACCTCCCATCCTGGAACTTCTCCTGTATTTTACTGCCGCTTTGAGGTCGTGAGAAATTCCTCAGATCACATACATATGGTCTTACTCTTAGACCCCTCTTACTAAGACTTCACAATATGTTACATGTTTGGCCACCCCCACATTATGTAGCCATAGCCGTAATGAGGGAATTCTATTTTATTTTACTACTTATGTAGCATTTGATATGTCTTGCTGTTTATCTGTAGTCGAGGTGTACTAGGTCCACTTTTGGGAGACATACAGTCTTTTTCTTCTTTCTGGCAGGAGGGCTGGAGGCTATGTCTATTTCCACTATGACCCTCCTGGCCTCTTTAGGCTCATTCCTCGTAGCCATAAAAAGTGAAGTCCCTTAAACAGCAATAGAGAGTCTGAGTGGGTCGTTCCCTGATTCTCTGCGTGCCTTACTCTGTGTTATATCAAATTTGCACAATTGCATTGTAATTTTCTGTTCTGTTTTGTTTTACCTTCTCGGTTTGAGTCCGACGCCACATTTGAACCTTTTTTTTTCCTCTCGCCACTACCTATAACAAGCTCATACTCTGACTCCCCCCCCCCCTACCCTCATGAGAATCGATCTCATGGAACATAAAGGGCACGATCCCCAAACAAAAACGGTAGAGGTTCTCCTCCACCGTGAAGAATATTTCGCCAGATATAGTCCTCTACAGAAGACCCATTTAATCATGGACCTTAATTTTTCTAAGAAAAAACTGTGGGTTGGTCACATACTTGGCTCCCCGGACAAAAGATGGAAAGCAGGTCGTCACTGATTAGGTGCACAGTAACTTTCCCTTTCAACTAATTCCCCCAGTGCTATAAGTCTAGCTACCAAAAAAGGGGAACATGAGAGGCGCTAGATGTATAGGAGCTGATTGATTTTGGTAGTTATTGGCTAAACATGGCTGGACTCCTCGCATGAATTGGTTGGTCAACCTTCAATGGTTTTAATCTATTTTGGAAAGACATAGCGAACATGAGGGAGGAGGAGTGTGCTTATAATGTCAGGATTATATGAAGGCAAATTGTTGAAAGAGGTAATACAGGGCGAGTATCTAATGTGTGGAAACATTGTGGGTGGAAATACAAGGTAGGGATATGCATAAATATTATTTTTTGGTGTAATCTATAACCACCGAAAACATCACTGAAGGAGATAAGAATAACAGATGCATATCAAATGGTGCGGGCAACATCAGGGCAGGTACAGTGATAATAGATGGTGACTTCAATATTTCCCAGGCATTGACTGTTGTCACGTTTTCTCATCGACTGAAAAAGGAAGGAGTTCCTCAATCTGTTTTAGAGGATAATTATCATGGTTCAGTTTGTGGATGAACCCCTAGAAGTGATGCTCAGTTGATCTGGTCAAGTTCTAACAAAAAGCAAGAACTTGTCCCCCCCGGAAAGGAACGGTCACGGTTTTCTTGAAAATCTAGGTAACAGTGACTCACAATATAATAAATTTTAGCGTAAACTGGAAAAAAGGAAAAACATTAGCGGGTAAAGTAAAACATTAAATTTTAAAAGCCAAATTTTGCTTATTGAGGGACGCAATACAGGACCTAGACTGTGAGCAGCTAATAGCAAATAGTGATATAGAAAAGCCAAATGGAGGAGCTTTAAATATACTTGGGGAAATTTAATGATCAAAATATAACCCTATCAGGAAACAATTATAGGCGACAAAAACTAAAACCAACATGGCTTCTACCTTCTGTATAAGAGGCAATAAAACAATAAAAAAAGTGCCCTTTAAAAAATAAAATCAGAGGGCTCGGCAGTCCAGCCCCTTTGAAAATTACAAAGAGCTAATAAAGAAATTCTGAAAAAAAGTGATAAAAGCAGCAAAAAAAATTTCAAAATGAAAGGGCATGTGGCCAAGGATAGCAAGACTAACCCCAAGAAATTCTTTAAACATAGTAAATGCCAAAAAAAGCCAAGTCAGAGCAAGTAGGACCCTTAAAAAAACTTTATGGGGATCTGGTCACTGGTTGACCATGAGAAAGCAGAGGTACTAAATAGGTTCTTACAGCTCCTATATACCTAATCAAGGAGATAGTATTAGGGTGGTGGGCCAAGGTGCAGGTCAGGTGGTGCCAGTACTGTTAAAACATCATCTGTATAATTAATTGTCTCAGTGTAGAAAAAGTCAAAGCCAAAGTTAAAATAAACAGAATGTGAACAAGGCTCCAGGCCCTGAGTCATTCACCCAAGAGTTCTTAAAAGAGCTCAGCTCTGTAATCAGTGTGCCCCTGTACATGATCATTTTATAGATTCCCTGGTACTGGTATAGTGCCAGGATACCATGGCGCAAGGCAAATGTAGTACCCATCTTCAAAAAAGGTTCTAATTCTTGCCAGTAATTATAGACCAGTAAGTATAACATCTGTTTAGGGAAAAATGTTTGAAGGCTCATTAGGGACTATATACTGGATAGTGTTGACAAAGCACAATATTTTAATTGATTGGCCAGCATGGATATACTAAGGACAAGAACCTGACAGACCAAACTATTTCTTTAGGAAGCGTTGATGTAGAAGTCTGGAATCTGGGCAGCTTGGATATGTGTTTTTAGACTTTGGCAAAGGCGTTAGTACACTGTCCCACATAAGCGTTTGTTAGGTAAACAGAATCCATTGTGTGGGTTAGATGATAACAGTGTGTAATATTGATAAAAAACTGGCTGCGTAAATCGTACTCAGAGAGTGGTGGTATATGAATCCTACTCTGAGAGGACCACCCGATGAGAGTGGTGTGCCCGCAGTGCTCAGTATAGGCTCCTCTCTTATTGAATGTATTTATTAACGATATAGTGGAAGGGATCAATAGCACCACGGTTTCCGATTATTGCAGACTGACACCAAGCTATGTATGGTAGTGCAATCTATGTAATAATGCACAAAAATTGCAAGCATGACCTGGACACAACTGGAGTGCTTGGGCATCCAACTCTTGTGCAATGGGTTCAATGTGAAAAAATGTAAGGTTCTGCATCTGGGAGAAATAATATACAGGCAACATATGCCTAGGAGGGGGATAAAAACTTGGATAATCGCTTGTTAGATAAAGAATCAGTGTCTTTTTCTGAAGAACATAAACTAATCAGAACAGCATGCAATGTCAATCAGCTGCCTCTAAGCCAGTAGAAAATTGGCGTGTAGTAAAAAGGCATGGACTGTCGCGGGACAAGGATGTCATTCTAACCGCTGTCACATAGCATTAGATGCGACCTATCACTTAGAATAATGCTGTTCAGCTTCAGGTGCCCCCACAGTTTAAAGAAGAATGTAAAGAGCTAGAGATAGTACAAAGACGAGCAAACCAAAACTTTTATCAGGGAAGGAATGCATTCTTATTATATGAGCGAGGTTAGTAGAATGGAACTTATTTAGTCTATGATAAAAGACTGCTTCGGGGGGACATGATTATTTGATATAAATATAAAATGGTCCTACAAAAAGTATGGGGAAAAATTATTTTCAAGGTGAAGCCCTCTCAAAAGACAAGTGGACATTCCTTTCGACTACGAAAAAAAAGGATTCATCTGCCAAGGATGAAGAGCTTTCTTCTTCACTGTAATAACTGTACATCTGAGGAATATCCTGCCTGAGGAGCTGGTCACAGCAGGAAGCTGTAGAGAAAGCGTCAAGAAAGTTTAATACCTACCTGAAACTAAAGAATAATAATGAGTACGTAGCTAGGTAAAATTCTGGATCATGGCCGTTGCGGCTCTGGGGTCAGATATAGGGTCTATACTGGAGCAGTTGGTTCTTGCCTTGTGGGAATTCAGGCTTACCCAGTGGAGAGCCCTGGGCTTTAAAGTAGTTTGTCCTGCCCCCCACATGGATTCAAATAATGCATGAAAGAAAATCTCTGTCACTTCCTCTTCCTGGTTCAAACTTAATTGCATAATCTCCATGCTTGTAAGCTAAGTTGTGCTATTCCAGATGCTAATTATATTAGATTAGCTTCACAAACTACTAGAAGGACTTCTTTATCTTGATCCCCAACACAAAAGCCCTAATTACAGAGCTGTTTACTTGAGAAAATCAAGCTTTTTACTGTCTGGCAGCACAGGAACAACTGACTGACACTGCTACCTGTGTGATGACCTCACTCTCATGTTATCACATGAACAAACAGCCCAGTGAGATTTGTTTACAGGTCAGTTACTGAGGGAACAAAATAGCCATGGAGTAATAAATTCACTTGTACTCTTTAGGGAAAACAGAGAACAAACAATATATTAGTGGTAATAAAAATGTCTTTATTTTGTGGTTTCCCTACAATTTTGAAAGTATTCTTTGTAGCGAGACAACCCTTTAAGTCCTTGTCCTCCTCCCTCACCCACATTTTTCCCCCACCCTAGGTTGAACTCGATTGACATGTGTCTTCTTTCAACCTACTAACTATGTAACTATGTAACTCCGATCAGGATGGTAGATGGTCGCATTTAAAAATTAATCACAATGGCAACTCTACGAGCCTTTATAACAATTTATGTGCCCCAACACTCAAAATGGCCATTTTTGTACACTTAGGCGGTTATACATTCAGAAATGATGCAGCACCTCTCTGATAATAGGAGGAGACAGGGAATGAACCCCCCCCGTTCCCGGGAAATGAAGTTTTGACAGGAAGAGGGACCAGGGTTGTGCTCCCCCCGCCCTTCTCAGGCACAATCCCCCCAATGTAGGGGTCCCTTAACATTTTTTCCTGGTTTCCAAAGGGGGAACAAGGAATGGAGGGGAAAAGGGGGCCCTTCCCCCCAATAGTGGGGAATTCCCTTTTTCTCCCACTCACCAAATCGGGGTTTCCCCAAATTTTGCCCAACATCTTATTTTCCCCAACATTTTCCAAAAAAAAATTTGTGCCTCCGGGGATTTTGGGCCTTTAAATCTCTTTTTAATTTCCCCAGTAATAAAGGGGGTTTTTGGGGGAACCTTTTTCCCCCCCAAGGGGGTGGGAAAATTTTTTTTGGCGTTTCCCCACCTATAGGGCAAAAAAAGACTGAAGGGTTTGCTGTTGCGGGTGGGGGGAGGGTGTTTTGAGTTTGGGTTCTGAAAAATATGCAGCACCGACGGGACCCCCTCACTTTTTTTGGGCAACAGCCAAATCCGTCCTTCGGGGCAAAATTTATACCCTAAACCCATTTTATAGGCGTAAATTAAATGAGGGGAATACAAAAAGCGCACAAAAAGGGTGGGGGGAAAATTTAAAAAAATTTTCCTATCTGTTTGCTCGGGGGGGGAGAACAGGGGGGTTTGGGGAAAAAACCAAAAGGGTTTTTGGGGCCCCTTATTTGGGGCCCTTTGGGGAAAAACCCAAACGAAAACCCCTTGAAGTTTTTCCTTTTTTTCCCAAATATGGCAAAAGGCAGGGAAAAAACTATCCTTTTTAAATCCAGGGCAGCCACCCCCTCACAAATTAAACATCCTTCCCCAACCCCCAAAGGCCAGCCAATTTCTGTTTCCCATAAGATTAATGACCCCCAAAAATTTCCTTTTTTATGACAGTTAAACCCCCCCTGAAACAGAGCCCCCCTACTATCGGCTAAAGGGTTTAAAAAAATTTTTGCCCTTTTTTGTCTTGCCCGGGAAGCCCCCAAAAACAGTAGAGATGCTAAAACCAGAGATCTCCGCTCAGGAGGTCAAAGGCTATTCGCCAGCCCCCCCTTTGGGGGAAAGGCCCCGGGGAAAACCAGGGAGGTTTCTAGGGAGATTTTTAAAAAATTTTTTAAATTTTGATCCCCTGACCCCCCTTAAATTAAAGGGTTACTTTTTTCAAAGAATTTTTAAGATCCCCCCGGGGGCCCCAAAAAAAATGTATATATAAAGGAAAACCCAAAAAAAAGGAAAATCCCCTTCCCCAAATTTTTCAAAACGCCCCAATTTTCACTGAAAAACCCCCCCAAATCAAAAAATTTCAAACCCAAAAATTTCGGGGCCCGACAGATTAGCAAACCCTTTTTACCATTCGAAAATTGGGGACCATTTTAAAAAGGGGTTTTTTTTTTTCAATTTTTTACCGCAGTAGCCCCCTTTTAGAAAGGGCCCCTGGGGGTTTGTTGGGGGTTTGGGGAGGGAAACCCCCCCCTTTCCCCCCGGTTCTTCCTGTCATGGTCCAAAAAAAATTGAAAAAGGTTTTTTTTGAAAAATGTCTTTTGGGGAGGGGCCCTTGTGGAGGGTTTCCCCTCGTCATAAGGGGGGAAAAGGGGGAAAAGTTTCAGGGGGACCTTTTCTTCCCCCAAATTTTACGGGCGACCCTACTGCACGGGTTTCCCCCCACCCGGGTTTTCTTGTCTAAAGCGATCCCCCCCTATTAAAGGTACCCCCCAGGGATGTCCCTTTTTCCCCCTGTTTATTTGACTTTGGGCCCGGGAAACCCCTTTAAAGTCGTATTTGGGAAGGCTGGACCCTTTTAAAAGGGCTTTTATTTTTGGCCGAACCCAGACAAAAAATAGCCCTTTTCCCCGTGAAGCCTACTTTTTCCCTTTCCGACCCGTTTTTTGGAGCATCGGCCAAAAAATTTTCACCTTTAAAAAAAGGGTTTTGGGGAAAATACTCTGGGTCAGGGGTAAACGCTTTCAAAAAAAGGGTTTATTTGGGAAAAAGGTCCACCCACTCCCGAAATCCACCTGGCGGGGTTAACTTGGTATCACCCCGGGGGGTTTCACAAATCCCCTTAAATTGGGAAAAAAAAATTTGGCAGGACGCCTACACTATTTTTAAAACCCAAAAAATTTTCCCCCTTTTTTAAAGGGAAGGGACTCAGAAACCTTTTTGGAGGGCATGTCTTCCTCTTCCCTGGGGGTAGAATGCCACGAATAAAAAATTGATTTGGTTTTCCCCAAAGCTTTTTATCCCCCCTTTAAAACCCTCCCCCTTGCTGTTTAAGGGCACACTGACTTTAAACAAATTCCCTGCCCCCTTTTTCCGCTTTATTTTGGGCAGGAAAGGGCCCCCCAAAAATAGCCCTTAGAAAATTTGTTG